>MU277190.1:422192-437636 GCA_022160305.1 Artomyces pyxidatus
GATGATCAAGGTAGATTGAACCCTTGCGGATGTGGGCAGCAAAGTAAACGAGGGTGAGAACCAATATTGCTTCCCGTTCTCTCGAAGGCCGACTGACTCCCGACCTCACGAAGGTCGATGGACGCGTTTCACGCCGGATGGACCCCTTCGCGGCGTTGAACTAGGGTGAGTATCACCGCCATTCCCCCTTCTCTCCTATGCCGACTGAGCCTCGACTTGTGAACAATTTCTCTCCAGTGCTACTTTGATCCACGGACGTATTTTCACCGGCAGGGCATCGTATTCAGTATATATACCGCCCCATGAACTAACATTCACACCATTCCCCCACTCACTGACATGGACCCAATTGCGAACCTGCATAACGTACCAATCATCGCCGCTGCAGGCGAAGGCGGCACTATCTGGACGAATAATACCCTCCCAGTGTTGCCGGAGCCCCCGACAGTCGTTGTCGGACACCCCCGCGGCGCACGCCTCGTGGAATTTGCAAACCTCTTCCTGTTGCATGAGTCCATGCGATTCGCGTCGAGCAACCCGTGGGTAGTCGAGCGCCGCATCCTGGAAGTGGCGGAGAATGTGATCTCGGCATTAATTTGGAATTATACCATATTTCAACAAGGTCAGCCAGCGCACCTTCAAAGGCTCCTGGAGGGTGGTTCGTGTGTCGTTTTCTTTCCTCTGCATCTCGTACTCATGGCACCACTCCTACTCCAGAATTCGTCGATACTGTAGCCGGCAACATTCCCCTCCTTAAGGCGGTGAGCTACTGTCCTATCATTCCCAGGAGCAGCGCTCAACATACCTTTTGTTTCATAACAGGTGGCCTTTGGTACCTTCAAGCTTCGGATCCGCTTCAGACAGGCATACACTGTGGTGGAAGCAGAACATCCGAACGGCGCGATCACAGAGGCGGAGAGGGTGCAAGGCCACGGCTTCTTGAGGAGGGATGATAACGGCAACATTCCTACTCCCGCCGTAATTCGAGGGCGCGTCGTCAATGATCTCCTTGCTGGCAACGTCTATCTCCACTCCGGGAGGAGGGATGCAAATGTGCGTTCTATTTTCTAGGCTGATGCTCTCAGATAGACTAATTCCACACAGAATCACATAATTCAAGACTTTCGCAGCCCCGCAATCTATGCAATCGTCCAGCGCGCGGTCTACCACGGCCAGTTCCCTGGCGAGCTTGAATCAATCACACATCATTGTAATCCCCAACAATTTGCGGACTCGTTTGGGCAACGAGTCCCCATTGGAGCCGTCCTATTGGCTGCCGTTACGGTGTGTCGTCTTACGCAAGCAGCCAGCGATTGTTGTAAACTGACTGGTGTACATTTCCTAGGATCGCTGGATACTGGATTGCAGGTCGCTCCATGGGACCCGCGAGGACCGGAGCTTTGCTTCGGATGTCTACCACGACGTCTTTGCCAAACTTCGCGACAGGTACATATTTTTGCGGTCAAACCCGCAATGGGCTGCTGAGGATGCGGCGTATCGTACACACATGGCCTCAGTGTAAGCTGATCCACGTCTTTTTCTACATGCATGGCTGACACAGTTTTCAGATTCATGAGGAGGATCCCTAACTACAACATCTTTGACACGCCCAACTTTACTCAACACTTGTAGTTCCTCTGGGCAAGCTCATGGATCTGGTAAACATGGAAGATATTGTGTACAAATATATTTCGTCCTTAGATGTCGTTAGTAGTCGTGTTACTCTGATCCCCATATGAATGATGATCTGTGTCCTCTGCTTGTTTTGAGCCACTGCACACCCTCTTGAACACGTCTCGCCCTCTCTTCTCAGGTCGCCGCTTCCAGCCACCGATTCTCATGTAAATTCCGGGCGCCGGTCATCGTTGTGCTCACGGCGCGCTTGTTCCACGACGCGCCCTTCGAGTTGAAGATGTACTCTCCACACCCGTAGTCTACTTCAAGCAGACTAACGATGCTGATGAAACGACGACGAACCGAGTACCACACCAGCATCCCCCTCCAACTTGAAAAGCTGAGGATGCCATACAGGACTGCAGCCGACCCCCTCCGAGTCCGAGTCAACCTTGACTCTGACATGGGACGACCGACGGCTACAGTTGCACACTGCAGCGCTCCATCTCACTTTAAATTTGTCTACAAGCAAGGGTGCTCGACTCTTCATGAAGCCCTACTCTCTCCGATATCTATGAGTACTCGCTCACAAGTCACGCCCACAGTGCGCGCACCCACCTTGTCCGAGTCACCCCTCTACTATAGAAACGACTCACCCGGCGACCTCTGTTTTCAGAGGGCGCTCGAGCGCCACGCCGGCAACCCTGCGTGCATACTCCGGCGTCGGGCTGGCATAACTGTAACATCGTCGAGCGCGGCTGCACCGTTCTGAACACAGAGGTTGCGTGCAGCTCTCTTTCTGGGTTGGAGGGTACTCGCTCTTCCAGGAGAACAGACTGCCATCTTCAACAGGATCACGGGCGAGGGCAGGTATACACACTGCCCTTTGCCCTCCCATGCACGCAGCCGATACAAGTGAACGTAGCGGAGGACGCGCGCACGTCGCGCAGATCCTCAGGCGTCTCCCTCAGGTGTCTTCCTCTCGTGCATGAGCGTGGTGAAGTATGTCGTGTTCATGCAACGCTGGAACGCCGTTGACTCGGTCGAGGCGCTGCAGACCTTGCGGAGCTACCAGTTCTTGAAGACGATGGCGATGAGCACTTCGAGGAGAAGTGAGGATGCCTGCTGAGTGGCAGTTACTTGTCATCCAGATGGTCAACAGCGCTTCACTGAAGGCTCGTTAGGCTCGCAAGTGAGCGACTATATTCACGAGGTGATACAGGGATACAAAGGCAACTGACTAGGTCGATACAGAAGTTCTCGACGCACATGCCGTTCCGGGACAAGAGCCTAAAGCACCCAGCGGAGTCGTCCAAAGTGTGTTGCAGAATGGTTGCGGAAGGTTCGTAGCGTGCCCAGGACATGAGTCTCTGGGCCGAGTCGCACCCACCGACGGCTGCATACTCGTGGCAAGGCCGGTTCCTCGACCCGTTGCGTGGCACGAAAGCCCCAAAAGCCGGAGAGTTTAAGACGTTGCCCCCTACTCCCGTGGAATAGTGGCTCACCGGTAGGAGCTCCTCGCCCTCGCCCTCGCCCTCGCCCTCCTCTGATCCCACGTCTGCGACAACGCTGCCGTCCAAAAGGAAGCCGGGAGACCGTCGCCATAGAATAGGAGAGGGTCGCTCAAGGGAAGACGGGTGACCTCGGCAGCCTGGGCCGTCGCCGTTTCGCGAGCAAGGCGGGGTTGGCAAAGCGAACCCAGCTTCTGCACCTGTGGAAAGGCAGTGGTGGGCACAGGGAGGTGTCGGAAAGGTTGTCGATGGGGAAAAGATTCGGCTGGGGAGATCCCTGGGCCTCTTGAGCAAACAGCTGCCCGTGTGGACGTGCTGAGGGCTTGCAGCGGGATGTTGCACTGCAGGCGGTTGCCGGAGGGTGTCGGGCTCAAAGCAGCCGTCAAAAAAGTCATGTGCGTGCTGGCGAACATCATGGCGCGTCAGTCTCTATCGAGGGCGAAGGCACATGTTCGAAGAGGAGGGGTGGTCAGACATCGCCCAACCTGCCCCATCAATGATAGTACGTACCTCTTGAAAGTCGGCAGGGTGTAATTTCCCCTGAAAGGACGAGTGTGTGAGGATAACTGGAAGCTGGAAGCGTGGGCACCTTTCAGGCTGGTCGCGCCTTGAGTCGGTGTGGGGGCTTGGAGGCCGTCGGTGGGGGCGTTTATCATATCATAGGGGCAGGGCAGGCTGCATCACATGATCGCGAGTCCTGCGTTCAACGAACGCGTCGCGTCCCGGATCGGGCGACCTGGCGGCGCCGGCACCCCGCGTTCGACGCGCCATCCCGGCGAGCGTGCAGGTGGGAAACGCCACTCCCGGGCCTCCAGGTGCGAGCTGGCAGTGACGGTCCTGGCACCCATGGCGACCGCCGGGTGCTCAACCTGCGGCCTTTGTGCCATTCACAGTGACGCCCACCAGCGCCCACCGCGGCCTGTGTCTGCGGATACGGTACAGTTTGGGCGGCCTGCCGGTACAGAGCAGGTCGATTTCTCTGGATTCCCGCCGGGTCTGACAAGTGGCATTTCATAGCTCGTCGGTAGCGCCTTGGCTTTTTCATGAATTCACGTCGTATACTATCAGTAACGCACAGGCATGTGGATGCATAAGGTGGAGTGTACATAGAGCAACGAGCGAGTGCTTAAACTAACCATAGAAACAACCACCGACAACCTCCAATTTCCGCCCGCGACATTTAACTTAGATGTAGACTTGAAGAGGGTGCCTGTCGTACACGTTCTGCCTCTCGCCGAGCTCAGGAAGTTTGGTATAGAACGGCACGAGCGCATCCTCCGCGCCGAGATAGAGGGCATTGTACACGCGCCAGTATGCCTACGTTACGCATGTGAGCTTTGCAGTAAAACTTAATAAAAAAACTCACTTCGCGGACCTTCCGTGCGGTATGTAACATGCCCTGAAGGACGTAGCTCAGGAGGTTGCCTGGATGAAGCGTGACGCGCATGGCATCGATGGCGTCCGTAACGGCGCCGATAACGTGCGGAGACATCTCGAAGCAGTTCCGCCACTCCAAATTCACCAAGTGCAGCATTGAACCGCGGCCAGCGACGCCGAGAGCGAGATGCTTGACGACGGTGTTCGCGGTCTGTATGTCAACAAGGTCATGGTCCGTGAGGGCGTCTTCCAGCATGGAGACGACGGAGTCGACATAGTGTGCCGACTGTGGGCCAATATATTCGAATACGAACGACAGCGCCTTCAAACCACCAGTGCGAACATTCAGCTCTGCGGGTGCGATATTCGTTGAGGATGGCGGGGATACAGGCGAACGCCATAGAGGGGAATAGGTCAGACATGCCCATAGCGGAGAAGCATGATGAAAGGACGTACGACGTCCCTGCCTTCTGCGCCAACCGAGCAAGTGCCAGTGTCTCCACTACTTGACTATAGTTCCTCCTGTCGAGCGCCCTCCGGCGCACCCAGAAAGCCTTGAAGATATCAGGTAAGATGTCCTGTTTGATGTATTGAGGTGTGACACCTTCCGTCGCGGCGGCTAAACCGTTGACAAGCTTAGTAGGGAAGGAGAGAAAGCCTTACTAACGAGGTGGTGCTCCTTCGGCGCGAAGACGGTGTCGTGGGCGGCGAGGAACTTGAAGGTGGCGAGAATCGTGCAGGTTTCGTTAACTGACGGCTGGAGTAAGCCCGCGTGGGTGTCGACGCGAGTGCGGTCGGCGAACTTGTGCTGGTGGTCAGTTCGTAGCGTGTTACTTCAGGGCGAGCTCTGCATCGAAGCGGCGTGCATTTCTTCCATCCCACCTTTGACATTGCGGCCAATGCAGTCTCACGGTATTGTATTTGTGGTTGCATGTATGAGCTTGGCATACCGCGATGGCGCCGGTGGGAAGACAACGTAGAAGTAAAACGGACAAGAACGTATGTGAGCGTAGCCTTGGTTGATCATGTGCACTTGTGCGCGCCGTCACCTCATTGTCTCAACAGCGGCGGCCTCAGGCCTCAGATCTTCAGACTCCGAGTCCGAGTCGATCGCCTCAGTGGCTGTGGGGAGCACTGCCACACACTGGCGGCCTGGTCACGGTGGCGGCACGCATTCGGTGACGCCGCGGTCTCTTCCGATGAGTCGGTCGCCATTCGCCAACAGTTGCGCACCGCGCAGCCCAATGACTCTTCAACATGACTGGGATCCGAAGTACACGTCCTCCGCTCCCACCTGATACCTGCGTCCTCCCCTCTCACATACGGACTCAATGGGACCTGATAGAGCAAGAGCAGCCTTTTAGCTGAAGCGAGAGCACTTCGGCAGGGACATCTGCTACTAGCGGCTGCTCGACAGCATCAAACAGCGACGACGAGCACTGCACTGCACGACAAAGACTGGACAGCGTTGTCAACTTTGCATTTCTCTTCACTTCCATGCTGACTGGACATTACGCTCGGCTATCTGGACGCTGAGAAGGTCATCTGAGATTTCTGATGAACTAGTTCCTACTGCATCGGCCCGGAAAGAGAGAAGAGAAGTGGTCGCGACTGCCCTGGTGGGAACACGCCGTTGGAAGCATCGTCTGCCGCGGATGTTGACCAGAACGCTTGTCGGGATGTGAGGAACATTGAGATAGAATCTCGCAGCCATTCTTCTTCATGCCTGTCTGCCCGTCTTCGTTCGCAGGCGCTCACTCCCCGTTTGCTGCTGCTTGATTTCGACTCCATTGGCTTCCCCTCCAACACCTCATCTGTCGTGTCGGACCCAGCCATACCAGCTGCGCTGGACGTCCCGCCGAGTTTGCTCCACAGCAAATCACACGCCTTAGGCAAGTCTCTCGCGGTAACTCTTCAACACAGGCTGGGATGTAACTCCGTCTGTCGACGCCGTGCCCAAACGAGAACGAAAGCTGGCTGGGCGTGCCAGTCAACTTGCGGAAAGTCGGGCCGACTGTTTGTCAGCAACAGCATGTAGACGCGTCAGGAATCAGGGTACTTTTGCTTGATCCCTCCACGCAAACAAAACTCACTCCACGATCACCAGTCTCTTTCGACCAAATATGATTTCGTGAAAGCCGAATTACAAGCGCTGCAACCCGGCATATGTAGTGCCTTACAACCCACCGTGGACAGTGTTTCATTTATAAGTATCTAAGCGAGCGATTCCCAAAATGAAAACGTCACCTCTCGTACTACCTCAGTGCCTAGTGCTGCATATGACGACGCCATCGGGTCCGCGCCACCGTCCTGTCAGCGAGGGGGAGTATGTTACTTCATTGCCGAAGCCCACATCAGCTAACGAGATCTCGATCATATAGGGCAGTTCCTCAAGACTTGGGCCTACATTGGAAGTCGCGCAGGCCAATAGAGCCCAAATGCTCTACCTTAGATGCTATGCCCTGGATCGGAAGCTGACCCCTCTTATCTGCTCGCATTCGGATGACTGGGTCACAGAGGTGAAGAGAATTCCTACAAGCCGCCTCGAGGAGTCATTATAATTCGGGCGCAGCAATCAGCAGTCTTGATTCCCGAAATGTCGGTGTGGGCAGTTCCACTGAGACCTCTTCTATGTCACAATTCATCCTGACCATCGGTATCCTAGCCCCGACGGTGAATAAAAGGACAAAGCTGGCGAGTACGTATGACCCACACCTTCAGCACCCGTCCTGGAGTGGATAGGTAATAGTTATGTCTCATCCATCGACGTCCGCCGAGAAAGATGGGAATGGGGCTCTTCGTTTGGGGCCCAGGAAGAAAGCGTTCGAACCTCCTTCTCACCGTCCAAGGTCACAAACTTACTTCATACCACCGTGACTTAGGTCCCAGCCTGATCCTCTTGTCCATCATGGGAGACATTTCGGTCGTACCATACATGCCCTCGCGAACTTTCAAGCTCTGATTACGAACGGCCTCCTTCGATTGGGTGAGCTTGCTGAGACGCCCGATGACCACTTCACAGCAGAGTGTGTCTTGTGTTCTTCGGCGAAGATCTGCTGACACTGATTGTCTCCTGTTACTTGTTGTCACTTGTAGAGAACGACGAGAGCATCGTATCTATCAAACGCTTCTCCAGTCCGTCCCTGGTCTTGAAGAGCGCATCATAAATGGATCGAATGAAGAAGTCATGATCGTCTCGGAATTGGTGAGTACCATATGTCAGCTTACGTTGAACATCCGCGCTGACAATCTGCTACGATAGTTGCAGAGGGGATCAAGCGCAGCGCGCTCGGACGATACGAAAAGCATCAAAGGGCCAATAATTGACTGGATTACGCCTCGAGGGCAACACTTGACCCCACCGCTACCTCGGAACACGAAGATGGAACGAGGGTACCATCACGAAAGCACAGGTAGGCTGTTATGTCCGGCTGGATTGGACTGGTCTCTCGAAGAGTAAGATTTATTGCATTTCTTTTGTCTGTATTTATCCTGCATGTCTGATTACCTGTCTTCTAGAGTCAAACACAAGCTGCAAAGCGGAGAAATGGTTGTTTCCGGTGACCAGTGGCCTATGTTCCTGTACCAAGGTTATCGCTACGACGCAGATGATCCATGGAAGGGTCTGTTCAGAAGCGACCTCTTAGTCACTGTGAGTCGTGTCATCAATACCGAGAGCTTGAAGCATTTAGTATCGTTATCGTGGTTCGCTAGGCGTTTAAGCATATTTTCACATCGCCAAGCTCTGTAGACAAGGAGCCTAAGGCTACACGAGCTGGCAATGCTAGAATCCATGGTATGACACAAGTCACCGGAGCATCGATCGTGTACGTCGCCACTCAGGTGCGTTCCGACTTCTTGTATCTGGTTGATGTACAACTCATTGCGATCAGGTTCGGTTTGCTTTGAGCTCTTCTGCTATATTCTCCAGAACCGATACTATTACGGACTCGGAAACATTCTATAGCTCAGCATGCGAGCTATTTGATGACCCCGAAGAGAGCGAAGAGGTTGGCGATCTACTGGTGTGGTGGAATAGGTAAGTTCTCTACCATCGTCATGAGTTATCTCTACTAACAGTTCCTCAGGCAAATCTTCCCCAATTACTCGTCCGCCCGCAAGGCTGTATCCAAGAACAGTGCCCTGGCTAAAATTAGGGAGAAGAGGGCAGCAATGAAGGCTGCTGGTAGAAACTCTTCTACCAATGCTGTTCCAGGCGGACCTCCAGGCAATGCTTGATTGTCTCAAATCTCAAGCAACGAGGATGGCAGAGTGATAGCCAATGGGCTAGCATCATTCTCGTAGCATTTCTATTCATTACGACCAGTGACGAACGATACATGACCTTGGAACGCTATGGCGGCGACACGCGATGGCATCCAGAGACGACCTGCGACAGCCAGAAAGACGGCTCGTCTCCTCTCTGACCCCGATTACGAGGCGGCGGGAGAGCACTCGGCCCGTTGCGACAACATTGCAACCAAGAACCCAGACCGCGAGTGGCTTCCTGACCGGAGGATGGCCTCCTGCCGGTTCCGTGCAGATGGGATAATCAATTGCTGATCACCAATGCTATAAGAGCAGACGCGTTAGTGGAGAGCGGTGATGCCGACGACGCGCCTTTGCATAGCTCGAGGGCAAATCGGTGCAGAGAGGCCTCAGGCACACATATCCGTATCTGTACTTCGCGTGCAAAATATGAGCAAATTAGAGAGAAAAGTGTGATGTACGGTGCGGAAGCCAGCCAGACGATGGCGACCGAGAAGAGCGGGAGGAGGGTACATCCGAGTCAGGGCACCGGAGATCCACAACTTGTCAGCGAGCGAGGTCGGACGAACAAGGAGTTGAACGACGCACCCGAGTATCAGAGCACTGAGAGCGAGTCAGTCCTCTCTCGATGCGACGCGATGATACGGTACCTCAGATCGTCCTTGGCAGGCTGTTGGATACCCGCGTCGCGGTCGCACGAACTTGAGTGTCGGCACCGGCGAGCTCGTCGGCATTGTCACTCTGGTGAGAGAGAGCTGGTGCTGGACTTTAGCGGGTAGGTAGATAGGTAGGTAGGTAGGTAGGTGATGTAACGGCGGGGAATCTTACTGGGACTGACTCAGACTCCTTCTGCGTTTCACGCGCCAGTGCCCATAGGCGCTTACTACAGCCCGATAACAGCGAGTCCGCGAGTCCTCACAGCATTCCTTACTTCACAGTCATATGTTCTCGTAGGAAGAACAGCAGTCAGTGTTGCTCTGGAAGTGATTATACAAGGGTGTTATAAAAGCTATGTACACTACAACAGATGTAAGTTACAGCCTCATAGATGCGGTCGCATCATTGGGTGAGGGGCATGCCGCACAGGTGGACATCGGCGCATGACGCGACAAGCCCTCAGAGCTCAACAAGCTCATGAATTTAGGCCGTCAAGCGCTTCGACGATAGGCGGAGGACGTGGCGGAGAGGCGCACGACGCGGCGGGAGGAGGTGGCACCATGTGTGAACGACGGGGCACGAACAGGGGCGTTATGGGCCAGATGAGCGCACACCGATCTTAGTTGAGGAGGGCGTAGAAGACATGGCGCATGCTTCGGCGGTGACATCGCGCGCACACCGATATTGGTGCGGAAGGGACGGATGGACGACCCGGCGAATGGGCGGGCGACGTGACACGCATCCAAATGTTGATGCGCGTGCTGGGGGCCGGGGATTGTGCTTGGGCTTCATGGAGAGGACGGCAACACTAGTGTGGCACTCACAGAGGAAGGGGCGCACGCACGACGGGGTGTGTGTGGACTTAGTTACAACACGGGTACGGCGTGAGTGAAGACGTGCGGCGGCGACTCGGAAAGGCAAGCGATTTGTGGGACACATCCCCAGTCAGACTGTGTGAGGGTGTGAAAAATCCAAGACGGAACAATTGCAAGTTACCTAGTACAAGTTCTCTGGATGGGACCACGATGCATGGGGTGCTGGCCGAACGCGTGCGTCGACGTCGACGACTCCACCGTTCCCGGGCCCGGTCCACTCCGTGAGAACGAAAGGCTGGGCTTCGGAGTATGTGAGTCCGAGTTGGACTCGGTGCGTGAGTCCGAGCCCGAGACCTCCTGGCTTGGGTCTGATTTTCCAACGAAAAAACGTTTCATAGAGGAAGCTTGAGGATGCCCACCTGCCGCGGTGCCAGTGGCAGTCACTGTAGAGCCTTACCTGAGTGCCTGAGTGCCTGAGTGCCAATGACTTCTTGAAGTTCTCGGTCGCTGCCGGCGCCGGCATTCAACCGAGTTCGCTTCTCCGGCTGAACGGTACCGGGGCGGGCCTCCGCTCAGCGTTGGCACTCACAGGCTCAGGCTGGCAGGCCCGGCGGGCTCCTCTTCGTCCGAAGTCCTCAATTCTCCGCACAGTACTTCCCGCTTCAATCTCCAGGTCAATGGACTTCGACAGCTTCGGACGGCACAATCGCGGGTCATCAAGCATCAGTCGATGTTGGGCCTGACTCGAGTTCAAGTTGGTGCGTGTCACGAACCCGGAGGCTCGCAGATGACGGGCCGACTCGCTCAGAATTTAATCATAACATGCTCCCTACGACTTGCTTACAAGCTTGAACCCCCCTCTCCTCCCATCAGATCGCCAGCACCTTACGAGGACTCATCTACAGCCTGATTCCTAAACAGCGTTGAAGTCCGCTGCACGATACTACGTGGGTCTACCACATGCTATGATTTAATGCTCGTTTTGGTTCATGGGTTTGCTACACAGCATCTCAGGCTGAAGGTTTCGACGTGGAGATAGTCACGTACCATATCTCTCCAAGCCGATATGTTTGTTTCTCGCATCGCAGGCCCCATGCATGATGAGGTCGGTCAGCTCTCTGACAACTTCATCTCCAAGTTGACCTCACAGTTGTATTCTTTGCGCGTTTAGGCCCCGGCCTTCAACGACTTAGCAGACGGTTCGTCTAGTCAAGGGAATACTGGCGTTACCGAGGTATGTCCGCCCTACTGTCGCCAATTTCGTCTTAAGGCTGACTTGTCGACAGGATCATATCTCTCCTTTCTTTTCCAGCTCACTGTCAACGAGGAGTCCCTCGGGTCTTCAGCCGAGCCTTGATGGGGTTGGATCTGAACATCTGGCACGTCCAGCTGGCTCCATACCTGTACGTTCCATCATTTTCCGACATGATTCATTGTTTTATATCTTGGCGGTTGGTAGAACATGCCGTTCTTCTCCCCACCGCCGCGACCCGGCATTCGGTCCATGACTGTGCATGTCCTTGACGTCATCAGCGTTATCTTTGGGCCCGGATTTGAAGTCACCCAATTCATGACAGCCTTCGAATCCTCCTGGATCACTCTCTCCGGGATACCGATGGCGACAGATCGGGAATCCCTTTACCGTCTCCTTTCCCCCTTCGGGGTAGTCGCACATGTCAATATCCCTGCAAAGATTCACACCGGTCGCACGACCACCGTCAGTGCGCACTTCACCAATTATGCCGAAGCTGTCGCTGCTATCGACGGGCTGGACAACGCCGAAGCCTTCGGTTCTCGGATTCGTGTGAGGTCCTCATTAGGGCGATCCGCCGTCAAACGTCATCTTCAGGACAGGGACATCGCGATTTCCTGGACTGCGCCGACGAACGTCGGGTACGTGGGGTTTGATACCTCCCAGGATGCGCAGAACGCAATAGTAGCCGCAGATGGCTTCACGCTGCGCGGTCACAGGGTTGCCGTGGCCATGCACGCCGGGTTGCCGGCGGTGGCAGCATACAACATCAAGCTCAGTGGCCTACCTCCCGACGCGAACCCCAATGACCTAGCTCATTTCGGCTGGCCGAAGAATAACCTTATGTTCGAACGGCCGACGTGTAGGGCCGGGTGCTTCGGAATACCCAGAATCAAAGCGCTTCTCGCCACCTTCGGCAAACTCGAGCACTTCGACGTCAGCCCACCGCCATACACGGATGGTATGGTGCAGGCTCGGGTACGGTTCGGCTCGCCGAATGCGGTAGAGGATGTCTGCACACTCCACGGTACCACCTTTCATCCCCTCGGTGGGACCAGGCTGTATGTGCGCCGGGTGCTGTCGATTTTGGTCTCGGTAGCGAAGACAGTTTACAACATACTGGAACCTGAGGTCCTGCGTATCCAAGAGGCAATCCAAAGCCGCTCCAGAGGATCTCATCTATGTATCCTCGAGATGAAGCCCGGGATGACTGACGTCGACATCGAGCTCGTGGCCGAAGACAGAGAGGAGCTCGCGTATGTGAAGACAAAACTGTCTCAGGTCATACGAGGGCGGCTCGTCATGGAGAATGCGTCGACGCCAGCGTGGGATGACTACTTTTCTCGCCCAATCGGAGGCCGGTTTCTTGATACTGTCCAGAAGCGTCACGCTGGCCTGCTCATCCATGCAGACAAGCCTGGTCGGACTATCCGGATCCTCGGGCTTGCGGAGAAGGGCGAACCCGCCGTTGCCGAAATACTCGCCAAATTACTTGACCTGCGGGCCCAAATGGTCCACACAATACACCATCATGATCATCGCGACCACTGCCTCGTCTGCCTCTGCCCGCCTGCCGTGCCGGTGACCCTTTACTGCGGCCACACTTGGTGCAAGGCATGCTTGTCCGACTACCTTCGAGCAGCGAACGGTCTGCGTTCGTTCCCGCTCAGATGCTTCGGAGGCTCGTGCACCGAGTGTATCCCCTTGGAGGTTGCGCGCAGCATCCTCCCACTCTCCGACTTCGACGCTTTGGCACTTAGCTCGTTCCAGACATATGTGCAAGCACGCCCGGACGAGTTTCATCACTGCCCAACTCCGGATTGCCCGCAGGTGTTCCGTGTTGGGCCGCGCGATACGGTGCTCACTTGCCCCTCATGTTTCATCCGCGTGTGCACACACTGCAAGATCACGTACCACGAAGGTGTCACCTGCGCCAACCGCACGCACGGGGCCCAGGAGGATCGGTTATTCGACCACTACGTCAACACGCACGATGTGAAGACGTGTCCGGGGTGCCGCGCACTTATCGAGCGTGCAGAAGGGTGTCATCATGTGACATGTACCAGGTGCAAGACGCACGTATGCTGGGTCTGTCTAGAGACATTCGAGGAAGGAAAAGGTATCTACGAACACTTGCGCAGCATGCATGGTAGCATTGGGCTGTAACACGCGTATGTCACCTTCCCCTGTCCACTTTTGCGGCCATTTGTTCCTGCTCCATATAGACCGTGTGTGTGCTTCGATTTCTCTAATTTATGTTCCTGCCACCGTCGTCGTCGTCACTCGTCAATCCTAGGCCGCAATTGTTACTTTCATATATGTACACTTTGCATCATATGCTTGACAACGCATAACCTTCAGTAATTGGCTATGTTCGTCCATTCCCACCAAACCTAAGGTCTGGTAGGATCCTCAACTCCAGGTACATGATGATACGGTGACGGTGATACTAATACTAATTGGCGTCGACCTTGGACGTCGACACGGGAGGACGAAGGACTCGGAGACCCCGGGCCGGTGAGGATACTAAGTAACCGCGATCCGGCGATTACATAATATGATCTGCCGCCTCGTGACCTCGTGCTTGCCGCAGCGGAGCGCCCGTTCAGCCCGGGTGAGCGCCTCGACGAGAGAGAAGTTCCAACTGGGCCACACTGGCAATAATACCATCATACCGCTTTACCGGAGCACGAACTGCCAGTACCCCAAATTGGGATATCCTCAGGCTACCGCCTGCTGTTCCTTCAAGACGGTGCTTGCATGGCCGACTCATGTGCTCCGAGTCCGAGTCCACGTTGGGACGTGGAACACAACTTCGCTGTGTTCCATTCAACCTCCCACATTCACCGATCATCAGAGAAACTATCTACCTCGCCAGAAACAGATTTAGAAGCTCCAACAGACCCTTGATCCCTCGACGCGGCTACTAGTACGTGAATCCAGTCACGGGCCGCTGCCATCGTCCATGATATAGGCCTCGCCGCCGTCAGCGGCACAGGCTATAGACTGACATCAAAGCTTCAGGTTGGCTCACGATTTCCACGGCTATGGCTACCGGAAGATCATTCTCTTGCTCCTGTGGGCGTTCTTTTAGCTTGCCTGGCGCCCTTACGCATCACAAGAAATCATGCAGTGCATGCAAAAAGCGACTGTCGGGGGCATTATCGATCGCAAAGGAAGTATGGATTTCCAGGAAGAAGTCCAAACACAGTCTCGACAACGACACCCAGCCCGGAGACAATCAAACACAAACTGTAAGTTCCTCAATTAGTAGCTCTTTATTCACTACAGACCGCCGGTTACTTACGTGTATGATTCGATAGTGTCCAGTGCTCGATGCGGGGCCGCCTGACGTAGAAACACCTCCGGCAGTTGCTAGTGCAAGCGGCAGGGCCCAGAGACTGAATAAACGCCCTCCTACTCGTGTTCGAGATCCCTATTTCGAGGTTCCACTTGCGCCTAGACGCCCTCCTCTTCGCATTCCAGACAACATACCCGAGGGTCCCACCGCTCTACCTCCGCCGAATACTTCGGTTTCCACGAGCGATGTACACCCCCCTTCCACGCCCGTTTCACAAGTCCCAATCGATCACGAACGTACCCATCCCCTTTCCACAACAAGGAATCTATTTGGGCTGTTTCGCCGATATTATGGTGCAGCGTTCCCTACCCACGATCCAGACGCGGACACATCTTTGCAAGACCACGCGGACACATCTTTCCCAGACCACACGGATACACCTTCAGAAAACACTGCGGACGCACCTTCACCAGACTTCGCGGAGGACGGTATCGAATCAAAACAGAAGTCAATAGAGAATACGTACGCCCCATATCCGAACCGCACCTCATTTCAACTCGGGCATTGGTTCTGGAACGAGGGTTCACAGAAGTCTTTAGTAAGCTTTCGAGAGCTTTTGCAGATAATTGGCGCTCCCGATTTTCGCCC
>MU277190.1:452372-629011 GCA_022160305.1 Artomyces pyxidatus
CATTGGAAGCTCAGTACCATTATTCGTTGCTGCGTGTCATCCATTATGTTTCCGAAGAAGAATTGCCAATATCTTACTGTCATGCCACATTCTTCCACGGTCATTGCATTGGATTATCGGAGGATTATCGCGAAGTTATCGCTCTGATGAATGCGCGTGAACAGTTTCCATACTTGGACCGATTTGCTGGTTAATATCAATCTAACGGAAGAATTGTGCTGGAAGACGTTCCCATATAACGCTTTGCCACCGCCTACTGGTTATACGGGCCGTTATCGACCCCGTCTGGTCATACCTGCCCAAAAGAACTTTCCTGATGTCGCGAATTCCACAACTGCCAAGCCTCCATTCTATTTCCTGCTCCGTTTCCTGCAGCTGTTGTGCTGCAAATACCGGCAGCTGAAACACACATATCATGGGTATGTCGTCTCCGTGTTGGCAGGTCACAATGACTGACGCGTCGCGTGCATACAGGCATCCCAAAGGTACGGCCGCGTTTGTTCATAAAAGGAGTGTCTGACCTTCATTCTCTCTAGTTCTTCCGATACATCTCGTATGTTGATATGGTGGCTTTGGTTTTGTCTACTTCTGAAACTTCCTTGCAGAGAACGGTATCCGTTAACATCTCAGATCATCGAGGAGAATAAGATACCGGAGTTCGGTGTGCACGTCTCCATCCAGTGTCCAGAAGATTTGCTTACTCTTCTTATGGCGAAGACAACCTGTACCTGGACTTCAATGGGATTATTCACTCTTGTGAGTAGCATACATCTGGTCTCGGGCAGAGAGGCTCATGTCCTTGACAGGTTCACATCCGAACGACAACGACGCCCACTTTCGACTGTCAGAGGAGCAGATCTTCACGTCTATATTCGCATATGTCGACCATCTATTTGGAAAGATCAAGCCCAAGAAGCTGTTTTTCATGGCCGTCGATGGCGTCGCACCACGCGCGAAGATGAACCAGCAACGCAGCAGGCGTTTCAGGACGGCGAAGGAGGCACGCGAGGTGCGGGAGAAAGCAGAGAGAAAGGGAGAGAAGCTTCCCGACGAGAAAGCTTTTGACAGCAATTGTATTACCCCAGGCGAGTCTTGCCTCTTCATCTTCGTCGTCCGAGGTCCTCCAAACACAGGCGAAATAACGCGCGGACGGATGTAGGAACCCTCTTCATGGCGAAGCTTTCGGAACAGCTGCGGTATTTCGTGAACAAAAAAATCAGCGAAGACGCGAACTGGCGAGAGGTCCAGGTGGTGCTATCGGGACACGAGGTTCCTGGAGAAGGAGAGCATAAGATCATGGAGTATATCCGGCTGTCGAAAGCCCAACCCGACTACAACCCCAACGTGCGACATTGCTTGTATGGTCTTGACGCAGACCTGATCATGCTTGGCCTTCTGAGCCACGATCCTCACTTTTGCTTACTGCGGGAGGAGGTAAAGTTTGGGCCCGCGTCTAAGAAGAAGAGCAGCGGAGGGTGCGTTGCAAAATTATGCTTGTGGCAGCTTCTAATCCATGACCATAGGCTAGAGTCCATTAACTTTTACCTGCTGCATTTATCGTTAATGCGCGAGTACCTCGATTTGGAATTCCACGAAGTGGCAAGGCTACTGCCTTTCGACTATAACTTGGAACGAGTCATCGACGATTTCATCGTTCTTGCCGTATTCATTGGCAACGACTTCCTCCCCCATTTGCCAGATTTGCACATACACGAGAATGGTCTGGAGAGACTGTTCGATGTATACATGAAGGTTTTGCCTTCGTTAGGTTAGTCGCTGGTCCATATGCTGCGTACTCACTTCTAAAATGTTTACTGGCAGGGGGCTATTTGAACGATAGCGGGTTGATTGATACCAAGAGGCTGCAGGTCATCTTGAACGAGATGGCACAATGGGAGAGGGAGGTGTTCGAGAAGGAATATGCGGATTTGAATTGGTACAAGGGGAAGCAGTCGAAACACGTGAAAGAGATGGAGCAAGCGCAGAAAAAGGCGCAATTGGGTAAGTGGCATTCCACATCTCGTATCAATATCTCTCATATTTCGACTACTTAGTGTTGACACCGCCGCAACGTGTCATTTTTGACAAGGTCAAAGCCTTCGTGTTAGAGCATCGGGGGTCGCACTCTCCCGCTCACCTTCGCGCGGCCCGCCTAGACATGCCGAACACCTTCTCGGCACGTGAGCGGAAGTTTATTACGGACATTGCGGCAGATTTGCATCTCGAGTTGATGTGGGACGAGTATGATGAGGAGGACCAGAACCTGGTGACGTTCCGTTTCCCAGGATCCCTGGCTGAACCGCTACCCGAGGAAGGACAGCTTGAAGATGAGGAGGAATGGGAAGACGAGGAGGACGAGGAGGGCAGAGATGCTGTGGATAGGGTGCTGCGGAAGTATGAGAAGGCGAAAGTTATGAATGATGCAGAAGATGGCGACTTCGACGCCAGGTACGAGAGTTCGATCAAGGAGAAGATGGACGAGTGGAAGAGGGGCTATTATATGGTGACATATCTGATTAAGACCGATCTTGATATGTGCTCACAACACCACAGGGCAAGTTGCAGATCAATTACGATGATCCAAAGCAGATGGGAGACCTTGTGTACCGGTGGGTCGAAGGACTGCAATGGGTCATGTATTACTACTACAGTGGAGTCGCGTCATGGAGTTGGTTCTACAACTACCATTATGCTCCGCGAATGTCCGGTGAGTATCATCCTGCCTTCCCCGTCGGATACGCTGACATCAATGTCCAATTCGCAGACTTGAAGGGCGTCGACCAGATGTCGTTCTCGTTTGATCTGGGAAAACCCTTCCGACCTTTCGAACAATTAATGGGTGTCTTGCCGGAGGCGAGCAAGGAGCTCATACCTGAAGCTTATCGAGTAAGTGGCAAGGCACTTCATTGCGGCATTCATAAACGCTCTGTCCCGTAGGATCTAATGTGGGATCCCAACTCCCCCATACTGGACTTCTATCCCGCGGAGTTCGAGCAGGACTTGAATGGCAAGAAGCAGGATTGGGAAGCCGTGGTGAAGATCGTCTTTATCGATGAAGTACGGTTGCTCCGCGCGATGCAATGTAAGCGGCGAAGTCGAACAGTGTCAATCCACGTACTCATCAGGCGCCTTCAGCTCGAGAACACCGTTTGACTCCCGATGAGAGACAACGCAATTCATTTGGGACCAGCTATCAGTTTAAATATAATCCAGGCGAGCCGACTGTTTATCCCTCGTCCTTGCCGGGTTTCTTCCCAGCGCTTTACCGATGTACTTGCATCATGGAACCGTTCGATCTACCGACGCTCGATGGTCTCCATCTCGTACAAGGTCTGTGCGACGGCGTCTTTTTGGGCACAGAGGCACTCGCCGGCTTCCCCTCCCTCAAGACCCTGCCGCACACCGCGACTCTGGGGTTCCATGGCGTTAATGTACACGGATCGGAGAGCAGGAACAAGTCCATGGTAATTCATATCGAAAATCGTTACGAGACTAAACGGGTCGAAGAAATTGCGGCCGACCTGATTGGGAAGAAGACCTTCATCAACTGGCCATTCCTTCAGGAAGGTATCGTTGCCTCTGTCTCAGACTCACTGTTCAAATACGAGAAGATCTCTGTCACCCCTGGTGCTCCGAAGAAGGTCGTTGGAAACCCGCATTCTCAGCAGGGGCTTAGCGCGTGGAAGGCTAAGGCGGACAGGATCGAGTCTGTTTACTCCAAGAAAACCGGCGTCATCACTGGGAATGTGGAAGTACTTCTCCACGTTCGCCCTCTCAAGGGTATGTAGCGTTATCTCGTCGCCGTTACCCTCCTTAATATGGGCTCGTAGGCCTCAAACGTCTGGAAAGCGGCGCCCTCGTCAAGGACTATGAGGGTCCAAACAAGGAGCTTGAGACCGCAGTCCAGTTGTCGGTAGCGGATGTGGTTTCTGAAGACCCTCGCTTCATGGAACGGGAGCCCCCACCACTGTCCGAAGAATTCCCGGATGGCAGCAAGGTTTTCTTCCTGGGAGAACATGCTTTCGGTGTGGCTGCACAAGTTTCCGCGACGACAAAGGACTCTTTATCGGTTGTTTTGGCTGTAAGCGGGCTCGTGTTCCTCGATTCGGGCTCAACATGCTGACATACCTCAGTTCTCTCCTTCTGACAAGACAGAGAACGAAACTTTCAAATCGGTAGTAACAAACCGGCTGGCCACAAAGTATTACGCTTCATTCGCAGTCGCGGAGATGGTCGGAATATCATCCAGGGCTTTGTCTCGAATCACGTCTAGTTTCATGGTCCTTACCAACGACAATCAGAAGGTCAATCTCGGCTTGAGTCTCAAATTCGAAGCCAAGGCTATGAAGGTCCTGGACTACTCGCGCAAGGACGGCAAATTCTGGGAATTCAGTGATATCGCTGTCGATCTAATCCATGAATACAAGGTACATTTTTGACGTTGTATTCAAAGCGTGGTCTCACTTTGAAATTTCAGCAACAATATCCGGATGTATTCCGGTGCCTTGACCGCGGGGGCGATGGTTTGTGTAGCCCATAATACGTTATCGTGCATGACTGACGTGCGCTGAAGATATGGCGAAGGCGTCAAACACCTTTCCAGGGGCAGACGATCCCGACGCGAAGGCAAAGGAAATCAGGACGTGGTTGGCTACGAAGGGGGTGCGCGATTTTGAACCCGTTTCTTTATTCTGCGACCAATTGAAGAAGGTAATTGTAGCTTTGGTGTCCTTATTTGAGACTACTGACATGAATGTAATTCGCAGACGACCGTCGCAGAGATCGAAAAACTCGCGGACGAGTTCAACAAGAGTAGGACTGCTTCTGCGTTCAAAAAGGTCGTCGTGAAGAACATACCTCGGCGTGCTGTCCTCAAACCTGCGCATGCCGTCTATCGCCTGCAAAACCAAAGCTTTGCCCTTGGTGACAGGGTCACTATGGTCCAGGATAGTGGAGGGGTCCCACTGTCGGCGAAAGGCGTGGTGATAGGGTTGAACGCCAAGAATATGGATGTGATCTGGGACGTACCATTCATGTCCGGGACGACCCTGGGAGATAGGTCCGTTTTCATCGCGCTGTCTCATCGCGTTTTTGACGAATCCTCTATTAGATGCTCCCAGTACCGTGGATCCACGGTCGAGTTCAACACTTGTTTGAATCTATCAAAACCGCAATTTATAACCTCCGTAAACCCCAAAGCACCGCCTCCCCCACCCAATCCTCCCTTCCACCCACGGTTCGGCCCTCAACCTGCCATTCAGCCTCGGCCTGGTCAACAAGGGGCTTCAGGTTTCCGACCAGCTCCACAAGCAGCGAAGTATGTTCCAGTACTTACGAGACGAGATTGTCTTACTAATATACATTCCAAGCAGTGGTAGTCCTGTCCATATCATGACAAACCCTAATCGTGGCCGCGGCTTCGTCAACGGGCGCGGTGGTCCGCAATCGGGAAGGCCGCTAAATGGTGCAACGCATCCTTCGTCCAGTAATATTCCGACTGGCAACCACGTAGAGGATGTACAGCCAAAGCCTTCCAATCCGCCGATTCGTGGTGGCTATCACCCGAGAGGAGGGCCTCCGAATCATCTTCCACCTGTTCCTCCGAGAGGAGGGTTCATGGGTGGTTTCCGAGGGCGAGGGTTTGCGCCTGGTCCCGGTGGCTTTGATAGAGGCCGCGGAAGAGGAGGTTTCCGAGGTCGTGGACGAGGGTTTGCGCCTCCATTGCCGTCATGAATATGAACGATTTACTGGTTTGTCAGTACCGTAATGGTCCTGCGGCACTGCGGCACTGTAAACTATGCTTTTGCCCTCACGTGTATATAGCTACAACCTCATTTGCTGTATTCTCATCCTGTGACTCTGCTGTACCACATGATCCACTCCGTATCCCCGTTCTGAGATTCGCGACATCTGTCGGCGACGCGTCGATGTCGCGTCGCGATGGTTTGTCCCAATGCGGAAGGAGACATTTTCCATCGGCGGCACGCGTCGGCTGGGCCCTCGACGGACTTGGAGGTCTCTTCATTTGCTTCAGCTTACATTGTATCCTCAGCCTCGTCTTCACATCACCGCGATGGCAGAAATTCACGACCAGTTCGATACAATTCTTATCCTAGATTTTGGCTCTCAGGTCAGAGTCATGTTCCGTGGCTTGTTACTCTCAGAACCAACCTATTTTTCAGTACAGCCATTTGATCACCCGCAGATGTCGAGAACTCAATGTCTATGCTGAGCTGATGCCGTGCACCCAGAAGGTCAAGGATTTGACTTGGAAACCAAAAGGTTGGGATATTGTGCTATCAGGCCTTCTCGCACTTACAAGCATGGCACGATCTCAATAGGCATCATTCTGTCTGGATCGCCCTACTCCGTGTATGATGCCGATTCCCCTCATGCGGACCCAGAGTTCTTCAGTCTAGGAGTTCCAATCCTGGGTATATGTTATGGCCTTCAAGTGAGTGTTGAGGACATATTCGCTCCCCATCGCCCAATCCTGACACCTCGGCTAGGAAATGGCGTGGAAGTTGGGAGGCAAAGTTGCGAAATGTGACCACCGCGAGTATGGCTTTGCGCAGGTCGAAATCAGTAAAGTGGAAGATGGTGCCTCTTCTGTGAATGCACTCTTCGAGGGATTGGGGGAAGACCTGCAGGTGAGGTTACTTCGCTTTACTTTGCGGCGTCACTGCGCTGACTGACTAGATAGGTTTGGATGTCTCATGGCGACCAACTGTCAGAGCTACCTCCGAATTTCCACGTCATTGGGCGTACGAAGACTGCGCCATACGCAGCCATTGTTCACGATTCGAAGCCTCTCTATGGTATCCAGTTCCACCCAGAAGTCACACATTCGACCCGGGGGAAGGAGATCATCGGACGGTTTGTGCTGAATATATGTGGATGTAAATCTGACTGGACGATGGTATGTGATCTACGCACGCCTGAGACCTATACCAACTCAACCCTGCATAATCAGGAAGAGTTCATCGGCAAGGAAATCGCACGTATTCGGGAAATCTGTGGTTCCAAAGGCCGCGTCATTGGCGCCGTGAGTGGTGGAGTTGACAGTACGGTCGCAGCAAAATTGATGCACGAAGCGATTGGCGATCGGTGAGAACTATGTCCGGCTTCCGTTAGGAATTACTGAGATGAGTCTACAGATTCCATGCCATCATGGTGGACAACGGCGTCCTGCGCATGAACGAGGCAAAGCAAGTTCACGAGATGCTCAATAAGAATCTCGGAGTAAACCTTACAGTGGTGGATGCATCGGATATGTTCCTTTCTCGCCTGCAGGGCGTTGAAGATCCGGAGCAGAAACGCAAAATCATCGGTAACACGTTCATCAATGTATTCGAAGAAGAGGCCGCAAAGCTCGAAGCAATTGCTGAGAAAGAGGAGGCAGAAGGTACAGAGAAGAAGGGCAAAATCGAGTGGCTACTCCAGGGAACGCTATATCCTGACGTTATCGAGAGTATCAGTTTCAAAGGCCCAAGTGCAACGATCAAGACGCACCATAATGTTGGAGGGCTTCTTGCTGACATGAAGCTGAAGCTCATCGAACCCCTGCGTGAGCTTTTCAAGGGTGAGTTGTCTGTTTGACACATTCTTGTCTTGAATCGTAACATGCGCGCTTGGTAGATGAGGTCCGCGCCCTCGGCCGTCTGCTCTCAATTCCCGCACCTCTTGTCCAGCGCCACCCCTTCCCGGGGCCCGGTCTCGCTATCCGCATCCTGGGGCCCATCACTCGCGAACAAGTGAAGATTCTGCAGCACGCCGACAGCATCTACATCGAGGAGATCAGGGCGGCCAATCTCTATGATCAGATTAGCCAGGCGTTCGCTGTGCTACTGCCCGTCAGGGCCGTGGGCGTCATGGGCGATAAGCGCACGTACGAGCAGGTATTAATTCAGACCGGCATTCCAGTTGAGCAAACTCTGATATCACACTTATCCAGGTGATTGCGTTGCGTGCGGTGAAAACCGAGGATTTCATGACTGCCGATTGGTGGGCCTTCGCGCATTTAGTTGCGAGACTGTTGATTTCAAACTCCTGCTACTAGGTTTGTCTTCCCACCCGAAGTGCTGAGACGCATATCTTCGCGCATCACGAACGAGGTGGAGGGTATCAATCGCGTGACGTACGACATCTCGTCGAAACCCCCTGGTGTAAGTGGACTATCCTGACAGTTATGTTCACGGTGCTCAACACATATTCAGACCGTCGAGTGGCTGTAAATCCACCGAAAGACTCACATGATAGACAGAGAGAGGCAGAAAATACAGAGGCATATAGGATATTGCTTGCATGTTCTAGATTCGTGAGTTGGGCGAGAAAGCGCGTAATATACAGTAATTGCTAAGTGCGACAGCAATGCGCTCTAAAGTGCGACTAAAGATTACATCCCCGACATAATGAATGGTAGATAGCTGTAAGTGGATATGGTCATGGCGACAGCGTGTCCTTCCATCGCTCCGTGATAGGCTCACCCCGGAACACCTCGTGCAATACTTCCCGCACGTCTTCGACGTAGACGAAGCGAATGCCTGTCTTTACGCTCTCCGGTACATTTTCCTCGATGTCTGCGCGATTCGCTGCCGGTGCGAGGATAGTCTTGATGCCCGCTCGATGCGCTGCAAGTATCTTCTCTTTCAACCCGCCAACCGGGAGTACTTGGCCGACGAGTGAGATTTCGCCCGTCATCGCTGAAAATCCTACATCAGCTACAAAGGTCCATGTAAGGCATACACAAGGGCTGACCAATATCCGGATGTATCCGCGTCTTGGTGAAAAGGGACACGAAGGCGGAAAGGAGTGCCGTACCGGCGCTAGGTCCCTCCTTCCCTATGCTGCCCTCGGGCATATGAACATGTATGTCACGGTCGCTGAGAATCATGGCATTCTCGCTTTCCGTAATCCCTAATTCATAAGCATGGGACTTCGTCCAGCTCAGGGCTATCTGGGCGCTCTCCCGGATGACCTCACCAAGCTTGCCAGTGAGTTGCAAGCCACCCTTTCCTGGCATCATCTAAGGTAATGCATAAAATTCTGTACACGACGAAATGGGACATGGGTACGAACCGTGGCTTCTATGGGCATGACCGCACCAGACCCGTTGCCCAGGTAGCCCAAACCCGTGCTCACACCGGCTGGCGGCTGGCGGACATACATACGATCTTTGTGGTAGATCGGGGGTCCTACGTATTCCTTCAGATTGTCTGGGGTTATTCGAATGTGCACGGTGTCCGGTACACGTAGGGGCTTCCGTTTCTCCGTGGTCACTGACTTCTCGGGGTTCGAAGGGGCAACGGGGTTCGAAGGGGCAACCTTCGGCGTCGCTGCCTCGGGTGCGGATGAGTCCTTGACAGAGGGTTGTGTCGATTCGACAGTCTTCAGAGAGCCCTGGGCATCAGTCGGGTGCTCGGAAAGGGCATTCTCCTCAGGGAATGCATCTTCGCCGAGATCCTGGACGATCTTCAGTGACGCTTTTCGGTAGATCTGCGATAGATGTTCAGTGGCGCTTTGTATGAGAAGGCGGAACAGACCTTGTCGATATGCTTCTTCAAATTCCGAACCCCACTCTCACGAGCGTAATATTTAATCAGAGCATCTACGGCAGATGGCTCTAGCTCAACATCCGCATCCTTGAGACCAGATGCTTCCTTCGCTTGAGGGCCAAGGAACTGCTGCGCGATCATGGCCTTCTCCTCAGACACGTATCCACTGACTTCGATGACCTCCATCCGATCTAGAAGTGGAGCGGGAATGGTGTCCAAATTGTTGGCTGTATGGACGTAAGCGGGAGTACGGAGATCGCGGAGATACGACCTACCGGTGCAAACGAACAATACACGAGAAAGATCCACGGGAACGTCCATGCTGTGGTCAAACATCAGCAAGAGCAGTCACGGGCGAGGAGGGTAGGCGTACTAATGGTCAAGAAAGGCGGTGTTTTGTTCAGGATCAAGCATCTCCAGTAAGGCACTAGCAGGATCGCCGTTGATTCCCCGACCGACTTTGTCAACCTCATCAATCAAGACGAGGGGGTTTTCCGTGCCGACCCTTTTCAAGGCCTGGATGATTTTGCCAGGGAGTGCTCTAGTTTCCCGCATCAGCCTTCCACATAAAACCGGATGGAAAGGTGACGTACCCGACATATGTTCGCCGATGACCTTTGATTTCCGCGACATCCGTAAGCCCTCCGACAGAGAACCGGAAGAACTGCCGATTCAACGCCCGTGCGATAGACTTTCCGATCGACGTCTTGCCAACTCCGGGTGGCCCTGCGAGACATATTATCTTGCCCTCGACGGTGCCACGAAGCTTGCCGACAGCGAGAAATTCGAGGATGCGTTCCTTGACGTCTTTCAACCCGTAATGGTCCTCGTTGAGCACCTTCTGGGCGTGTGTAATCGAATAATTCTCAGGAGAGTGCTGCCCCCAAGGAATCTGAAACGTGGATGTATGAGCAGGAATAGTAATCTGCGAGAGGTAGGAAAGAGCACCTGAGTCAACCAGTCGAGGTAGTTTCGCGTGACATTGGCCTCAGACGCGGCAGGCTCGAGATGCATGAGCTTGTTTAATTCCTCGTCGAAAACCTTCTTCACCGTCTCAGGCATATTGAGAGAAGCAGCCCGTTCCTTCAGCTTTTCGATCAGCTTGTCCTTCCCATCAGATTCCATGCCGAGCTCCTTTTTGATGCCTTTCAGCTGCTCCATGAGATAGTACTCGCGCTGCCGCTTCGCAATCTTGCTATCCACATCGCGGGAGAGCTTGCTCTGCAATTGAGCGTTGATGAGTTCCTTTTTTAGTACAAGTAAAGCTTTGCGTAGGCGTTCCTCTACGACGAGTGATTCGAGGACGTCCTGGAGTTCCCCAACCTCTCCCGTAGATACCGCGGCAGCGAAGTCCGCGAGTTTGTCAGGCTCGTCGAAAACGTTCGATGCGACCTGGTTGATACTGAAGTTGGTGATCTGATCTCGGAACAGGGGGTTGAGTTGAGCAATGTCCTTAAACACTGACACGATCTCCGACATGAACGCGCGGATATACTGGTCGTCCTTATTGTATGGCTGGGTCGTGAGGTTTTCAATGTTCACGACGGAGACATCATGCTCTTGCAGGAAGGAAGTCTGAAGGGGAGCTACACGACGGTTAGAATGGAACTCAGCATATAGAGATTGTATACGTACTCGGATGAAGCTTAGAGATTGGCTCGCCAGACGGACTAACTTCAGAAGGGGGAGGTGTCGCTGGAGGGGTAGGAGGAGCCCCTTCTGCGGAGGCCACCTGGGGTTCTACAGGCTCGACGTGAGAGTGAACGCCGCCAGGTTTGACGAGTTCGGTGATCTTGATGCGGCGGTGAGGATAGAGTACGGCGGTCAAACCTTCCTCTTTGTCATCATCCTTTCCCGAGCCACTGTTTGCCGCAAAGACGCTTGTGATCTGCGCGAAGACTCCGACAGGGTGCACCGAGTTGACATCCGTGATGATATCCGAGTCCGCCTGTTCGTCCTTGAGAAGGAACGCGCCGAGATAGGGCTGACCACGTTTCATCATCTCCTTTATAGCGGCGACGACCTGAGGATTACGAATGACGACTGCCTTGTAGAAACCGGGAAAGAGCGGTCGTCGGGCTATAGGGAGGGCGAGGACTTGAGGGTACACCTCGGGGACAGATTGCCGTGAAATGGACGTTTGAGGGGCAGGCGGTGCGTCGGGAGGAGGAGAAGTTGGAGGATCCGAGCCATCCGAGTTGTCTCCACTTGCGGGGGTTGATGAAGAAGGGGGCGCTGCGCCAGACGAAGAGCCAGCAGGTGGGTCCTTCGAACCATCCAACCACACAGCGAAGGGATCGTCCTCGGCACGGACAGCATGGGGGCTGTGTGGGGACTGAGACCGAGGTGGCGAGTAGTCGACGACAGTGGAATACAGGGCACTCCGGGCGACGAGGGCGCGCGAGGCCAAGCTGGCTGCGCGACCTGCGCTTGCTCGCGTGCGCGTGGCTGCGAGGGCTTGGTGGATGGATGAGCCCGACCGTCGCGCGGCGGCGGCGCGAAGGACGTCAAGGAAGATCATCTGCTGCCGCCTGCTGGCCGTTGGGAGCAGCGGTGAGGGGAGGGAGGGCGACGACGACGACGGCGACGACGACGACGAGGGCGGCGACGGCGACGAGTCGTATTTGAGCGTAGACGACTCGGAGGCAGCGTGATGACGCAAGCTTCTTCATGACCAATCGGGGCGTCACGCATGCGTGACACCGGGGTACGCGTACAGTCACGTTCCCACGGTTGTGGGTCCATAGCATCGCTTCACCGCGTCCCCGGCGACGGCGACGGCGACTTGCCCCTCTCTTCATCACCGTGCACATCCCTCATCCCTTCGCGTTCGCCTCCACTCTTCCTCGCAGACAGCGCCATATAGTCAATGAGCACCCCTGCTCAGATCCGACCTGACGATGCTGTAGCCCAGAATGCCAAGCTCTTCCCCATACTCGCCCGCCGACTGGACACCACGGACCAGACCCAGTACACATCAGCAGCCGGCAAACTACAAAAGTGGCTTGACTCTGAAAAAGCTTACTATCCGGCGGCCAGACCAAAGGTGTGTGGGCAGCGTGTTTATAGCGTGCCCAATTTGTCCTTTATCGGCCGGGTGTCTCCTTTGTATGGCCCGTCCTCCTGTCTCTTCTCTCGTCCTCCTCTATCTCCTCTCTCCCTTTGTCCCACGTCCTTCTAACGCTCTATATCTCTTAGATAGTTGAATTACTCGAGGTATGCCCGATCCAGCAGTGGGTGTACATGCATTGATCCGTACCAACCCAGATCGCATGGAAAGCATCTCGGGATCTTGCACCCCAGGCCTTTGAACACGGAAAGCCTCCGGATCGGTCTACATATCCCATCAGCAAGCTACCAACCTTCGACGCCTACATCACCCTTATTGGCACAATTCGGCAGTACATCCGACTTTTCTCTGAGGACGATCTCATTCGTGAGTCAAACTGTACATATTGAGAGGAGGTTATTTGAGCCACGAGGCTACATCTCATAGAGCGCTTGCGCATACTACTTGTTTCCGCTGGCTTTGACGTCGACCCTAGGTCCAGCACGCCAATAGCCCAGCGACCTGAACCTCCTGTGGTCGCGACTCACACACTCCCCACTGCGCTCAGCTCTTCGTCCTCTTCGTCCGCTCAGGGAGAAACCCCCCGTACAGACGTTCCAGCTTCAGATACATCAAAACCCTCTCCTGGAATTTCAACCGTAGCCGTAGCCGCACCTGACCACCTATTGACCACCCCCGGTGTCACCCCAATGCCCAACTCCAATCGCGTCCCTTGGGCGCGCCCACCAGTCTCTCACTCTACGTCGGATCGATCGGTTTCGAGTGCTCCGCCAACTGTGGCCTCTTCTAGGGCGAGAGGCGTGGTCAAGGATCAGCGGCGACGGCGTGAATTACCTTTGGCCCAAGAATTCGCGGGATCGAAACAACCCTCGACCATTCCCATGCCCACAGATCAACCAGTCACTTCTTCATCGTCGATTGCTTCGGTCAGTCAGCCGTCGGCTAGTACGGGTGCTGCACGGCCTGTTCATTCCCCAACGAGAACGGTTCCGCTTCCACCGTGGGCTCCAGCACAATCATCTGTCAACGGTTCCTTCCAGAAAACAAGGAACCCTTTGAAAGATCCGTTCAAAGTGGATCTTGAGCAATTCAAGCAACAGAAGGCGGACGGGCAATCTACTGGAAGTGCATCTGTGATTACTGTCGACAAGCCGACGACTGCGACGCCGCTACAGGTAGCACAGAAACCTTCGCAACCTTTGGACCCTCCTGTACCTTCTCTTGTCACTACAGCTACTGGTGCTCAGTTATCTCCTCTTTCGTCTCTAAACAAGCCGCAGTCTACCCCTACCGCAAAGGAAACGTCGTCTTCAGGCATTTCCACTGCCGTAAACACGTCCTGTGTCACTTCCACTTCCCTTGTCACCATTCCCTTTTCCACCCCGGTCACCAGCCCCACGGCAACATCACAACCCACACACTCCGTTACCCCACCCCTGGTCCAATCTGTACCCAGCCCTTCTCTACACACGTCGATCGTACAAGATACGAGCTTGAAACAGAATCTCTCTTCAAGTTCACAGAGCAATAGCCCTGTAAGCCCTCATCGAAATTTGAGGGTGGGGCACCCTGGGCATGTACGCGGCGACTCGGGATCGGGGTTACCTTCGAAGAAATTAGTCATTCTTGCCAGGGAGAGTACAACCGAGTCGGTGGTGTCACAGCATGGGGGAGAAAACGGGAATACCACGAGCAACTCTGCTTCAGAAAGCACTGAGAAGGTGCCCTCGCAGGCGGATCCTAACACGCCAAGCAAGAAATCAACAGTCACTGGCGACCCCGACGAAATCCCCAGCACCGAGCGCAGCCATGTCTGGCCGTCCGTTCCCTCGCCGGCCTCAGCAGCCGGCGGTGCCATGTTCGCAGAACCACTCACGATGAGTGCACCGACTCCCCGCATGGACGGACGAAACAGCTCGGCTGGAAAAGTTGGACAAACAGTGAGCGAGTCGGCGCAACCCACTTCGACATCCTCAATACCAGCATCCTCATTCGATCGTACGGGAGAGTCGATGGACGTGGACCCAATTTGCCGGGACGAAACAGCGGCATTATCGACTTCTGCGCCCGTCTCGACGAATGCGTCTGGAGTACCTTCTGCACCGGAGGTCTTACATGACCTTTTCAATTCAGCAGCTCCGAATCTTCGGCAAAAGCCTACAGGACGAAAACCCGGTGTTCAGTCTCAGGGAGTGACAGGAAGCTGCACTCCTCGCCTCAAAATTTCGCCCAAAGCTTCTACATCTGCGAAATCCCAGAAGTCGCCGAAGTCGCCCACTCGGCGCTTCTCCCCAAAACACCATCTCCCTACCGCAGGTTCTCCATATGCGGCCGGATCGCCGAGCAAGAAAAAGCGATCCCCTCTACGCCTTCAGCTCTCCTCCAATGTACGTCTCGAGGATCTCGCCGGGCCCCCGGAGTCGCCAACCACTACTTCCGGATTCAATGGAGTTGTGGTGGGCGCTCTTCAGGCAGCTCTTGGCCCTTCGTCGCCTCCAGCTCCTGCTAGCGATGTAGGAACGTCTTCAGAGAATGCTGCCCCTTCCACGGAAGCTTCTCGCTCACTACATGTCTCCAATGAAACCGAGAATGCAGGCCTGTCGAATTCAGCAGATTCAACCTCGACTCCAGTCGTGAGCTCCACACTTTCATCCTATTCCCCTCTTCCGACCTGGATCTTTTTAGTTATCGTCCACGAGGAAGGCAAGTCCTTTACTCGACCAACGTTCTCCGGCTGTCGTATCCGCCGCGGTGAACCTAGAATCAGGTTATCTTCCCGAAGAGCCGAAGAAACGCTCACGATCACCTTTTGGAGAGCAAGAAAGGCCGCTTCGACGGCGTACATTTACTTGGGCAGGTTCCCGGATGGCCGAATCTCAGGCGCCTGTCCAAGCCGATACATCATTCGCCATTAAGACCCGTCCACCGTCAACATCTATGTCAACACTTCGAGAGAGGCTTGTCGTGCCCAAACGGCCCGAGATCAAAACGGACCAGAGGCGCCTTTCCACGATGGGTCCCCCGCAGATTATCCCCTCTAGAGCAGAGAGCGCCCCGCCAATTGCCGTCAAGAATGAGGAACCTGAAGATATGGATGAAGGTGACGACGACGAGATGATAGATGAGCTCGCGCCTTCCTACGAACCTAACATCGAGGTATCATCGATCGTCGCCGTAGAGTCGGGACGGCAGGGATATGCGTGTTTTGAGATGAAAATCGAGCTGCATGAGAAATACTGGGCGGTTCTGTCCAAGTGGACCAGTGCTACGCGTCACACGGAGTGCGTCATGGGCTTTCTTCGTTTCATATCCGAATCCCTAACAAACATTGTTCTCGAACAGCGATGTAACCAAGGCTATGTGTATTTCACTGGCATGCTACCGCCGACACGAAGTGCCCAAATTGCCGCCTCCACAGCTTGGGGTGAAACTCGACAATGTCTTTGCGCACATCACGCCGGTGCCTTGGACTGACATTCAAGGGTTGACCGCTACGGTCAACGAGTCGGTCGACTTGGTTTTCCCCCCGTTCGTGCCTGTGAGTATATTAACATTGCGCTCTTATGCACGATGGCTAAACGTTTGATCCATAAAGGCCGTCGATGACATGTACGATCTTTCTAAGTTCCTCAAAGTAGGGGAAAACAAGATCAAGTTCATTCAGACACGAGATCAGTCGAAATATCTGTTCGTCGTGCAGGCGCACCATCCTACTCGCTCGCAGCTTCAGGAAATCAACGGGATTAGAGAAGAAGACGAGAAGTGGAAAACTACCCTATCGCTTTGCACACAACTAGCACGCCCTTCTCTGAAGACCCTATTTTCATGATTCATGCCTTTTCACTCAGTTCTCCGTCTTTTTTGCTACTGATCAGCTTTCCTACGGTCATGCGCCTTCATGTATATCCAACTTACTGTATTGCTACCGTACCTACATTCTACCACCTACATTACTCGAACTTATGCTATGTATACTCTGATGTGCATGTCGCTTGTAACTTAGTCTCAGGCTCTAGCTTTCCACCAGTTTATCTATGTACGGCCGAACCATCTGATGTCAGGTTCAATGGTCTAATGGTTATGATTTCTGTCTCACATCGGTGTTCACAGAAGGTTCCCGGTTCGATCCCGGGTTGAACCACATTTTTACTCCTGATTACACGCTTCGGAAGAGCCCATCGCTGCGCGCGCGCGTATCGTATCTAGTGCACTGGCATGTTGCGATTCGTCGAATTTGTCGAAGGCCATGAGTACCGTCTGCGGCGGGAACAGTATACATAGAATTACTGTAGGTAGCTCGATCTATGTCACCTTGCAGTTCCTACTTCGTCGACTTTCCGAAGTAATTTGTTAAAGCATTCGGGCCTTTCGACCCTGCTCCCCTTTTTAGTTTGGCCCCTGCCGTTCCCGCACCTTTCGCTTGGGGCTTTGCTGCCGCCTTCGTCAAAGATGGTTCTTCCTCTGCCTCCGTTTTCACTGACGCCGATTTCTTCAAGTTCTTTACCTTCGTCTTCAGCGGGGTTTCGGGCTCTTCCTCGTCAACGGACTCGTAGGAAGAATAATCTTCCGTTACTGCAGAAAGCGGTCGATTAGATACCGCTCACGCAGATGGAGGGGGAAACGCGCACCGAAATAGCCCTTCGCATCCACTGTCGAGCGTGATTTGATGACGCGCCTCTTCTTGAGGCCATTGCTGCCGACTGGCACTTCTTTCTTCGGCTTCCTCTTGGCTTTCGTTGTCGGGAGTGGATCAGGCTGCGAGTCTTCTGCAGTATCCATTTCGACGTCTTTGTCTGTCTCATCTCCTTGTGATGGTTCTGTCGTGTGTCGAGAGACCTTTGTCACTTCATCTGCAGTACAAATGTATGTCAGGAGGGTGGATATATGAAGCAGGCGCTACTTGTACCATCGTCGATCTCCATCATAGCACGGAGCGCTGTCTCAGCCTCTGATTCCGAAGTTGAGACTTTGAGTTTGCTGAACCGCTTGCTCTGCGACGGCTCGCCGTCGTCTTCATCGTCGGAGAGAACAACGCCCTTTTTGACTCGGACAAGTGGCTTGGCTTTTGATTCACTCGGTGAAGGCGCCTTCGACGTTTTCGCGGCAGGAGGCGGTGCGGGCGGCGGCGACTGCTCTTCTTCCGAATCATCCATGTTCAGAGCAGACTTCCGTTTGACGCCACGCTTTACATGCAACGATGAACTTACGGCCTGAGCAAACGAAGCGGTTGTACCCACCTTGGGCTCTGGTCGCGTAGCTTTCTTCTCGATCTCGACTGTCGCTTTCGACGTAGAAGGCTCCGCAGGCTCTTCCTTCTTGATGATTGCCTTGAGCTTTGAATCGGTCCTCTTGAGATCCGCAGGTTTGGCTCTGCCAAAGTTAATCTTGCCAGACAGTGTTGGCCCATCCTCCGTCTTCTCCGCCTTCACTTTGGGCTTTGCGGTACTATTTATGGATGGGCTCTCTCGAGGCGATGGGAACTTCTGTAGCTCTGGAGATCTGGAAGAGATCGATGATGACGCAGCCACTGTCGCCAAAGCTTTCGTCTTGGGTACGATAGCCAACAGCTTTGTCGGAATGAGCACGGCATCAGGATGATAGGCGGGAGAGCAGAGTGAACCTACCTCCACGTCTGCGCTAGACACTCGGCCTACAGCGATGGAAAGATCTGGCTTCTGTACCTCGGCATCCTGCAGTGCCTCAGTGGGATAGCAAACTAACGCCAGGTCCTGTCGAATCACGTTTAGTTGGGATTCGTCGTTAGTGGCGAAATGGCAGACTCACATTTAACGGCATCGGAGAGAGACTGTAGATGTGTATTGAGTGAATACGCAGGAAAGACTTCTTTGCTTCTGTAAAGCGACTTTTTAAACCTGGGACCAAGACTAATCATGGCGCGATCCAATAACGCACCTTCGAGGTCTGTCTCATCGACCAACATGACCTTCGTCTCTTTGACATCTCCATCAAAATCCTCTCCATCCACTTCCATGTCTTCTACTCCATTGCTTTCGCGACTCGCCAGCCTATGCGGCTCTCCGCTGATCAGGTAGGTCGCGTGCGTTCTTTCCGGTCCGCCGACGTTCGAGGAGTAGTACTCGGCCAAGTCACTGCAGAACGTAATGAGCGTGGCGTAAATAAATAACCAAGACTGACGCACGTCTTGGCCTGGTTGACGTGAATACCGAGTTCGCGACTGAGGGAGCGAAAGGTGACCTAGGCAGAGTGAGCGTCGAAGAGGTGGATTGTAGGAACGTTCCTCACGATGTTCTTTTCAGTAAGGATTCGTTTGGTAAGATAATCACTAATATTTCCAGACGACATAGTGGCCTATGGTGCAGGGAGGCGATGAAGGTGGTGGTGGACGCGACTGGGACGCGTTTGTGGGCAGACGCGTCTGTTGACGCGTGCCGGCCGATCGGCCCGCAGCTCCCGCAGCGCACCGTCGATGTAGCTCAGAGCCTAGCTGGAATGCAGATGCAATCCCTAGAGGGTGGGCCTCGGCACACATTGCAATCCGGAGGACAGTGAGCACCTGGATCTTCTCGCAAGGGGACTCCCGACCTTGCGGAGCTGGATACAATCACGCATTACTCAGTCTATGCATGCATCTTTGAGTATTACCCGTTCCACATCTTATAAGTACAGTCCCTAGGACTAGGCAGCGAGCAGGGGACAAACCCTAGAGAGAACAGAGGTCCACGACATAGAAGAAAAGGCAGCGCGTGAATGGAATAACCCAGATAACCCGAAAGTCACCACCACACCGAACCAGTCATGAGCCGACGCCCTGTCCTCATCACTCTGGCACTCCTCACGCTCTGGTCTCCCTCAAACTCAGCACCCACATCCACGATGCCGCCAGGATGCCTGATCCTCAACAACTCGCCAGCTCGCCTCTTCTCTCGCCAACGTGTCGTCATTTCCCAAGCGATCGTGTTCGGCACCTGTGCCGCAACACCCAGGCATAGGCCAACAGTCATAGGTATCGCTTTGTGCAACACCCCCATGGAGAACGCGTGGATGTCGATGTCTGCTTCGTTCGAGGCCGAGGGGCTGAGGACAGCAATTTTGGGCTGGGCTTGGGCAGTCGGATCCAGTCCCATGCGCACTGCGCCCGCTTTGCGTATGTTGCCAATTGTGAACAAGACATCAGCATTCGTGAAGTCGATTGGGGAGGATTCGGTAATGTCGAGAGCTTGTCGTAAATCCCTTGACTGGACGAAAACAGTGGGATTTGTCGCGTCCACTAACGAGACCGATATGCTTGTGTCCTCGCGTGTCCCTAGTGTAAGTCCTCCAAGGATATCGATCGGATGACCGGATGGAAGTAGTTTTCCAGTCCTGGCACCGCCCGGAGAGACAAAATCAAGGAGTATGGCGGACGCCTTACCCGTGACTCCGGCAATGGACGCTTGTGGAAGGTCGAGGGTAGGCGTGAATCCGCCAGGTTCCCGAGGTGATTCGAGGATGGGGAATGTGGTGTCGACCCGTTTACTCGTGTTCAAATTGAGAGAGCGGATCGTCCCCATGAACGAGCCTCCCGGTCCTTCAAACACACGGGGCTTGCACATGCGCAGATCTAATGCGAATGCGCCAATCATGCTAGAGAGGTTCCCGCAGTTCCCTGAGTAGTCGACAATACTGTCTCGGATGCCGACCTGTACAAAGGTGTACTCCACATCGATCTCCTTGTCCGTGGACGGCCCAACTACACAGATCTTTGACAAACTGGACACGCCCCCACCCATCCCATTGAGCTGGCGACCGTATTGCGCGTCGGGGGAACCCATGATCCCAAGGAAGATACGGTCCCATTGTGAACTCTCGGTCGGTAGGACGCGACGATCGAGAAATATACCCTTGGACGTCCCTCCACGCAGGAAGGTCGCAGGAATTGGGTTAGCAACAAGAGCCAGTGATGACATCGATCTGCAACACCGCCGGCTGAGTCGGGAAGAAGTGGGCATAAGATTGGGATGAAGCAGCATATTCAAATTGAATCGAATTTGACTGCGTTGGGAGTTGGGATAGACCTGGATAGACGAAAGATGGAAGATGGAGCAACGCCAGCTAGGGCTTGACAGGGCTTGACTCGGCGGAGTCCGAATCAAGACGCGTACCGACGGTGTAGCGACTTCAACCAACTCGACGCTTAAGTATCACATACCACTACATACAGAACAGAATGATGTGACTTTTGAGTGATTCACAAAGCCCATAAGTGATGCCGGTTCTCACTTGGCTCACGTCGAGATCTCGTCAATCTCCCACAAATCTATAATAGAAAGCAAGGTTGTCACGGTCACAAAAGACAAAGACAAAGAAGCCTTCTCATTGGCTGCAGCGGCGTCACTCCAGTGCCTGCGTGACAGAGACAAAGACGCATGCTGATTGGCTGACGCAGTTGTGCCTCGACCCCGGCTCCGTTATCGCGGCACCCGCGCGCCGCAGCGCACCTCTGTCCTCCATCTCCGCTCTCGGTACGCGTTTGACAGGGGATAGACCCAGTGGTGTAACGGAATCGTGTATCCTCTGGCCAGCCAAAAGCACGGGAGCCACGTCATGGTGAATTGCGGAACAATACAAGTTCAATCCCATATGCATCCATTAAGTATCTGCAACTAGCACGGGCAGTAGGTATCTGTGAATTAGAAAGTGGAACCAGTAGCACGGGTGAGCACTGGCATTGCTATCAAGACAGAAATCCGAAAGCACTGTATGGAAACTGTATCTAGCACGGGCAGCAGATGCCGATTTCGAGTTCCATGAAGCTGCGCCGCTGCAAGCAGCAAGCTCGAGTAGGAGGGCCCCAGAGCACCGGGCGCACGCCCGGTGCGGACGGGGCCAATCCAATAAGAATTGTGTAGGCAGCTCACATGCAGGTCGTTGTATTAATTGGTCTCAGCTGCTGCATTGGCATGGTATGCAGAAGAACGTGCGGAGCACGGGTAACAGCTAGTACGTAGTGAAACTTCCAGGTGCATGACGACCCTTCGACTTTGATAATAACTGATCGAACACGACTGTGAGTAATCTGTCCGAACACAATCCTCCAGGTCTAGTACAAGGACATACAGAATTCACTTTGTCGTCCGAAATTCGGGTGACAAACGGGGGGCGAATCAGAGCTTCGCCTTTCGATATCGAACGTCGATTTCCTTCCACTTTCAAATCGCGGACAATTGATCTCAGCAATAAACTCTTTCCTTCGGGGGGAGCAACTCACCCAAGGCACATAATTAGACAAGTTCTCCGAGAGGGTGTCGGTAAATTTCACAGGTCGCTTTTCCTTGAAGGCCTTGGCTCCTTCTGCACCATCAGCGGCGCCAGCCAATTCCCGATTCCCCCTGGAGTCGATTATATGTTGCTCCTCGATGCTGTCTGCGGGGTGCCACAGGAGCGCCTTGGTCCAAGCCACGCTCGTCTGCGACGTGTTCTCTGCAAGGTCTTTGGCGAATGCGAACGCGGCTGGGAAGACCTCCTCGCGAGTGGGAAGGATCTGATGATATAACCCTTGCAAGTAAGGAGAATCAGGGTTGAACGTCCCTCCGGTGAGAAGAAGCGCCGTGGCCTTGGAGTGGCCAAGTAAGCGCGGAAGGAGCCAGCTCGACGCCGCTGTGTGTGCAGGGGTGGAGGTCAGCCTCTTTGCGCTCCTTCCTGACGGACACACTCACCTTCGGCGGAGATTCCGCGTCGCACGAAAGGAAATGCGAGCTTCGCGCCGGCCCATACGAAGCGAAAGTCGAACGGGAGCTGCAAACCAGTGATGCCCACTCCCACGGCATGGCCGTTCACAGCGGCGATTGTTATTTTTCGACAGCGAAAGATCGCCAGTGACACTTGGCCTCCAGCATCCCTGTAAGCTGATGAAAGCGCATTGAGCCAGGCTGTTTCAACAAAGGACAGAATCCACACACCTTGAGGCCCTTCCAAATTTCCTCCAGTTATAATGGACCAGCCACCAGTGAGGTCAGCCTGTCGAGAACATCATGCTGAGGAAGTACGCCGGCTCAGGTCAGGACCTACTTACCCCTGAGCAGTATGCGGGAGCGGTGGATTCCGCGGTGAACACGACCACGCGAACGCGGTCGTCGCGGTCCAATAGGTCGAATACTGCAATGATCTCAGGTATGAATGACCCGGAGAACGTGTTTCGCCTGTAGGCATCGTGACGTTGTCAGGGCATGGCATGAGTGGAAGAAGAGAGTGCAGGCACTCTTTAGCACGGTTGATGGTGACCACTGCGACAGCACCATCGAGCGTCACTAAAATGCTGGTATATCCTTGCGCACCATAGTCGGGGTAAGACATGTGAGCAGCAAGACGTCCTATGAAAAGGAGAAGTAGGAGACAGGATCGATATGTGTTGTTAGAGCGTAAGAATACTATAGCCACGCTGAGGAAAAGACTGGGAAAAGAGAAGTACAGATTTAGCGCCCTAACGGTGCCTACTCTGATCAATACGCACAACTACAAGTGACACGACTGCGATAGTGAAGGGCAATTAAATAAAGGCCCTAGAGGGTATTTCGATGACAATATTCAACCATAAGGCACAGAAAGCGGCCCTAAGTACTATAGCAAAATTATATGAACAGAAAGAAGACAGTCCGATGTGAGGATCACGAAGATGTTACAAGATGTTCCAATTAACGAAAGGTCCCCATGGCGATTCATCCCTGCAGCGTCAAAAGAGATGAAGAGAAGACTTTCTTTTGCTCCTGCCAGTCCTGTGCTTGCGCCAACTCCTCTTGCGTTGGCGGGGCAGCGTAAACAGCGAAAACATAGTTGCTCATATCCGTGAGCTGAATTATGTGAAGAGCATTAACGCCAATTTGCACGGCGGAGGAGATATCAAGGGGCTCATTGGGACGCTAGTCACAACACAAGATTGGTATTGAAACGACAGTGTCATTGATGGAAGGAACTCACAAATTCTGGCGCAAACCAGGTTTGGGCATTAGGCTTCTCTCGATTCAGTTGCACGGTTAGGTACCCCGGTTTGGGCCAACTGGTTGGTATGTCTTTCATAGCACGGGCAATTGCATCCGGCGCTACAACTTCACCTGACGCCACTCGCTCATTGAGAGCCGTAACCTCGGCGATAGGTAAACATAGCAGATAGACTGCGACATGTCGGAAGCTGGAGCTGAATGACAGAGACACGAGGGTATCATGATATGTAAGAGTCCTTAAGTCGCCGTGACAGATCGATGCTACGCACTTGAAATCATCCAATCGTGCTACCCATCGCCGGATGGCAGCCGCCGTATCGGCATCAACTTCAAAGAAGCTTTCGAGAACGTCTCCGCACGCCTCTCCAGGCCAAGCATACCAGAGGCCAGGGACACGAGAGGTAAATGGAGGAGGCTGTGTAGATTGTATGGTCGGATCAACGTCTCTAGTCCAGGCAGGATAGCCCATGGCGGTAGTCTCAGAATGTGGAGGTGTAGTGACAAGCGTTGGTTTTGAAGGGATGGCCATGCCGGCGTCTCTGGGCGCTGCGGAAGGAACTTCCGATCTGGCTCCGATAGAAGGGCTTGAGGTAGGGGGCCGTGTATTAGGGTGACGAGAATCCGTCTGGTAGTCTTCGTGGCTGCGCGCTCGAAGGGTTGTCGGATTGTGATTGGTGCAGGTTTCACCATCCTGGTGAGGTAACGAAATGCTGCGGGAACGAGTGTCCATCGTCCTCGACTGCGGCCTCGGATCCTGAGCATGTAGAGAGCGGGCCAATGACTCAAGAAAGGTATTTGTTTCGTCTGCGTCCGAAACAGACAAATGACTGGCATGGAGGTCGGGGGCCTTCTCTCGGCGCGATGTAATATTCTGCGCCTCATCCTCGATAAGGGTCGCTTGGCTGCTTCTTTTACTGTCCGCAGTTCCGTTCGAGGATGCGGCATCAGACTCACCGCTATGTGTCCGCGCACGCTTGAATCGACCATGCTCATCGGACCATTGGGTCTCAGACTCGCGCTCACGCTTGCCAGAGCGCGATTCTGTAGGTGGATGAGAATTCACGATATGAGATGGTCGGTCCAGTATATGTGACCCGTCCATATGCTCCCGCAAGCGTTTTTCGGGGAACGTGTGTTGCTTTGGGCCCGGATGTGGGTCCGATGGTGTCGAATCGTCTCCGCTCTCTGTGTTGTCCATCTGCTCTCTGGTACGTTTCGCGAGTCTGACGACTGCGACCTGCGATTGTTGTTGAGCCCGCTCTGCCAGCTCCTCTTGAACACGACTTGCGAAACGGATGAAATCGTGACAACGGTCGTCAGTAAGAGCCTTCGAAACCTTCTCCAGGTGGTCGTTGCCTAGGGTCACAACCCCGAGTTTCCTTCGAATGTCCTCGCGCAACACGACACCTATGACCTCTCGACACTTGTCTACCAGTTCTTGGGAGAACTTGGGTAGAGTGCTGGTGTTGGCAGCTGAAGAGACCGGACGAGAGGAAATCTGACCATCCTCGATGGACATGTGACGAGACCTCTACAGTGCCGTGAAGTCTAAAGACGGAAGTGGAGATATGGAGCGTCCTCACCTGTTCAGTATCCTCAATCTCGCCCTCCTCTTTTTCCAATGTATGCGAGACCACGGAGCGCACTTCCTGCAAAACATACTTCAACGACACGTCGAATAGAGTATGCAGATACATACGGCACCGTGCACATTGCCCTGTTCTGTGACGTTGTTCAGGACCATGTCACGATGGGACGACGGACACTGTCGCCCGTTCAATGAACCCTGGCCTGGTGCCAACACACCCTCGTCACCTTGAGACACAGACCTGTCGTTAGGGGATCGAGCCCGCGCTACGGGGAGGAAAGTAGGAGGTAGCCGCGACGTCCCCTGTGACTGAGAGGAGGTTCTACATGGGTCGCCGATGTGATCCCCGGGACGATGGAGGATGTCGACGGACATGCTGCGTCGAGGGCACGCCAGTGCTCGTGGGGGAAACCTTGGACACGAGAGTTTGAGTCGACACTCGGCAGAAAACCGCGGCCGCCCAGCGACAAATCTCAGATTCCCGCACGTCGACGCATGACATAAGCGGGGTAGGCCTGCAGTGGCGGTTTGCACACTTGCCTTTCACCAGCTGCAGATCTCACCTTTCAACGTTGTTTCGACGACAGAAATGGCCTCTCGAAAACGCGCTGTGTCCAGTGATCCAGAAGTTGACCATCGCCCGGCGACTAAACTCCGACTCTCGCCGTCGAGCTCTCCAGCATCCAAGTCACCTGTTTCACTTCTCTATCCTCAGACTTCCCAATCGCACACACGCCCCGTTCCTTTCCAGCAACCTTCCTCATTGCTCACTTTTTCCTATACGGACTCTCGTGAGTTACAGTTCAATGACTCTGCTATGAGATACTATGTGGAACCTCCGCCTCGCGCCGAGCTTGGCTACGGGTATGACCGATGGGTGCGCCGTCCAGACGCGAAGGGCCGGTTGGACGGGTTGCTGGAGGCTTTTTCAAAGATCCGCAGCAAGGATGGTAATAGTCAAGAAGTGGGAGTTCTTAGCTGGCGCGGGGTCATGACCAAGTGAGTCACGACGAAAAATCCTTCGCGGAGAAGTCTGACGTTCGCTCGATGCACTTTGGTGAGTGAGGATATTGACTGCGCCGTATGAGGAGCGGGATGCATGGGAATTGAACGTCATGCTCCGAGACGGCACATTGTACTTTGAGGAGCATCTGACTGATGCGCGGCTACAAGAGAAGTGTGTATTTTCAATCGAATGTGCAGCAGTAAGAGTGTATTCTAATGTCCGGCAGAAACGAGATGGCACCCCATCAGCGTATCCAGACATATTATGGCTACGCCTTTGAATCCTGGTGCACTGCATCCGATCCACACTCACCGCCTGGCTGGGGTGGCGACGTGGACACCAACGTACAATGGTGCAGCGTTGTTAAGACTAAACTTGGGAGCACGCGAATGGTGATCGGAGGAGAGGTTGACTGCGTTCGTGGTGGGTTCTTTTCGTTTACATATGTGATTTAACTCACCGTCTAGGAAGACAAATACGATGGACGGAATGATAGCTTGGTCGAACTGAAGACTTCCATGAATATCCGTGGACCTCAAGACGAAGCAAGGTTTGAGAAGTAAGGGGCCCCGCCATTCATTGCGTCGTTCCTTATCTCAACATACTCTCAGGAAACTTCTGAAGTTCTACTTTCAATCTTTCCTCCTCGGCGTCCCTGTAAGCTTCATGACCGTCTGTTTTCAATCGCATTCAACGAGGTCACAGGAAATCATCGTCGGTTTCCGCACACCGAAAGGACAGTTGACAGCACTTCAATCGTTTAAAACTATGCAGATTCCTCGCATGGTCCGCGGCAAACCTGGTGCATGGGACCCTCACACATGCTTAGAATGGGGAGAACAATTCCTCTCTTGGTTGCGCGTGATAATGTCTGGCAGTGATCATCCTAGCAGTGTTTGGCGCGTGAAGTTTGCACCATGTGTTGGCGTTGAAGGGATGCTGCTGGATGAAGAAGGCGTGCGGGAAGTGGAGGCAGGTGAGGATCGCGTTGGCTTCCTGCCGTTGTGGTATTGGCACGAGCTCGAGAACTCGTGCACTGGCTCTCACCTGGTAGACAGCGGGCCTTCGGACGGTTCCGCTACAGCGACGGCCGTGCCGCCAGGATGGCAGATCTGACTAGTACGGATTATCGAATGCAGAAATACGAGCATAGAGAGTGTACTTGGGGTGTCACATGATGTTTGTATCAGCTGAGATATACTAGTCCTGAAGGCCTGAAGGACGGAAGGAAGGAATCCGGATGGGGTTCAGAGTGTTTACAGCGCCGGTGGCTGGCCGACTGACCGCCGTTGATTGGCCGAAAGATGCCCGCAATTCCGGCCGGCTTGCCGTTCCAAGACGGCGTGACACGACGAACGCGCTTCGTAACGCGTTTCGTGACAACACGACGCGAGAGCCGCTCGAGCGTGGCCCAGCTCACCGTCAGCCCCTACAGCACCATTCCCCAACCCTCTACCAACCTTCACTATGCTCTGGGTTGACCACGTATGTGACAGCTACTGTGGATATGTATTTTAACTCACCACGCTCAGTATCGTCCAAGATCTCTCGATGACCTCCACTATCACGAAGGTCTATCAGACCGCCTCAGGTCTCTGGTACGCCAACTTTTCTTCTCCGAAGTCGCGTCTTTCTCAACCTGCTATGAAGGCGGCATCCGGAGACTTTCCTCATATGCTATTCTATGGGCCATCGGGCGCAGGGAAGAAGACGCGGATTGCGTGCACATTGAAACAGCTCTTTGGGCCCGGGGTAGAGAAGGCACGTCATTCTATCTGTTTTTCGTTGTGCAATTTCTCAAATGACGCGTCGCTTAGCTCAAAATTGACCAACGAGTGTTTCTTACTCCCTCACGAAGAAAACTCGATGTGAATATAGTCCAGAGCAATTTTCACATCGAGCTGACGCCAAGGTGTGACTTTTGCTCACCGTAGTATACATATTTGAGCAACTGATGGATGTCATGAAGTGAAGTGGGAAACTATGACAGAGTTGTCATCCAGGAGATCTTGAAGGAGATTGCACAGACGCAGCAAGTTGACTTGAACGCTAAGCAACGATTCAAAGGTTAGGCGACCTTTCCCATCCTCCCGGCGTCCTTACCAACTGACATTTTGTAGTTGTGGTGATCAACGAAGCCGATTCACTTTCACGTGATGCACAAGCGGCGTTGCGTCGTACGATGGAGAAATACATGTCCAATATGCGCATCATTCTCTGCGCGAACAGCACAAGTCGGCTCATCGCGCCCATCAAGAGTCGCTGTCTCCTCATGCGTGTCGCCGCACCGAATCCCGCCGAAATGAAAGCCGTCTTGTCCTACGTTGCATCGCGTGCAGGAGCTGGGTCGATTCCCGACGAGGCGGCCGATGAGATTATCAGCGATGCAAATGGGAACATGCGTAAGGCGATCCTGGTGTTCGAAGCTTTGAAGATGCAAACGTGCGTGCAGAACGCCCTGTTGTCGTTGGAAACTCCCCTCACGTCTTCGCACAGGCCTGACCTGTCCGGTCCTCTGTCTATAGCCAAGCCAGATTGGGAGACTTACTGTCACAAGGTCGCAGACATGATCGTCAAGGAGCAAACGCCGCAACAGGTGATGGAAGTACGGTCGAAGTTCTATGAGCTTCTCAGCCACTGCATCCCACCGACAATCATCTTGAAGGTCCGCGCGATTGTCCTCTCCACGAGTGCGACCAATGACTCTTTCTAGACGGTCGCAGATCGAGTAGTCGAGAGGGCCGATGAAAGCCTGAAGGCCGACATAATGCACTGGGCAGCAATATACGTGAGTTGGATTTCCCCGTTGTCCATTAGCACCTTTTTGAGACAAGCGACTTCAGGAGAATCGAATGCGTCTAGGGAACAAAAAGATATATCACCTTGAGGCGTGGGTGGTGAAGGTCATGTCCCTATATAAGGTGCGCTGCGACGGCAACTCGTCCATGGAAACCTGGATTGACATGGGCTGCAGCACTTCTTATTTGATATAGACATGACTGGGTTCGAGGATTGATTTGTGGCTCCCGGGATTGGAGATGTACCCGTATCTCATCGGTGTGACAGGCTTATATTTCAATTATGCACCGACAACCTCTGCCGAGGACGCAACTCGGAGATGGCAGGGGTCAGATTCCAATTCAATTAATCAGCTTTTCTCAGATCGCCCGAGTCGCAGTCGTTTCCGGTGCATGGCTTATGTGTATGAATTTGCCACGACACCGGTGTCTGAGCGCTAAGCATGGGTCGTCGATGCAGCGACGTCTGTGTTTCAACCGTCCAAAATACGTTCCACCTCCATCAACCCTGACTCCGCAAAATTTGGGGCTATCGGCACAAGGCCAATTGAAGCTATTTCGATCGGTTGCGAGTTGTAGGTCCAATATTTCTGTGATTGGGAAATTTTTACACTCGGTGATTACCTGGGTGAGAAACGCTCGATAAGCGATCTCACGGGCTGCAAATTCGTTGTTCGAGTCATGAGAATAGCAACGGACGTCTCTCGACACTCGACGACATTCAGAATGTTGCAAGATTCAGAACGCGCTGGGCGCTGCAGTGCGTATTTTGCTTGCTTCTGAGAGAACGCTGGCTTGGAATCGGCCAGCGGGCGGCTGCTGGGTCTTCTTCTCTTCCCCTGCTGGCCGCCTCGTCCATGTCGACATCCGGGTGATCTAGTACTGACGCTAGCTGCACGTCACCCGCGTCGGCCCCCGTCTGGAACGTTGTGCGTCACGTCTCGCGCCTATGGAAGCCTACGCTCCGGTCCAGAGGGGAGTGGAGTTAGAAGTGTGGGACGCCGGATGACCGGTGCCGCAAACGGATGCTCAGGACCGGAGAGCTGCATTTTTGCAGGATGATTTTCCATCACGATATGATAGGATCTGATCGCGTCGTGGCTCGTCCTCGCAGTACGGATCATGCATTGCACGTCGGCCGAGGGCTGCAATTGTTCCCCAAGGGTCAAGATGACTGGCGAAGCCTGCGCGCACGGGTGGGCCGCTGTGGTTGTGAATCCGCCACCTGAGAGGAACGGCTGTCAGCTGATATTTGTGACATCAACGTTATCGTTCCCATCGGTTCGCGGGAGAGAATGCGAGGTCCCGACGGTGAGGCGAAGAGGGAGATGGACGGTTGCGAGCCTGTCGCGGGCGCGATCGATGAGTGCATGGTGCGTGGCCGACGTCGCGCGTAAATAGGGCAGGTTTCCGAGGATAAAAAGACGACAATATAATATGCGGGGGACCGGAGGATGACCGGCGGGGAGTCGGAGCGCCAAGGGGGGCGGAGTGGCTGAGAGCGCGGCGCGGCCGGAGGATGGCCGTCCGGAACGCGCGACGACGCGTCTTACATAACGCAGTCCCTCTTCACCCGACAGCCGCGTCCCACACCGTCCAGCCCTCGCCCTCGTCCCCTTCCCATCGTCGCGCCAGGCCTGCGCCCCCACCCGACTTTCCTTCTCCCAGTCCCCGTATACCTTACTTTGTGCCATTATTTCTTCTATCACACCCCCCATGGCCACGCCCTCTTCCTCCACGACGACCCCATCACCTCCCATGGCTTTCCTCCAGGCCAGACCCCTCCCCCCGTCGGCCCTCACCTTCAAAGGCCAGATCGACGCAGAGGATCGCGAGGACCGCCAGCGAGCGGTCGACAAGTTCTTGGCCAGAGCCGAAATATCACAGGTGAGTTGCTACCAGACCCATCTTCTTTCCCCCCCACGGCGCGCCATACGCGTCGTGTTCGCGCGTGATGGCGTGTTTTCTGTCGCGTCCACTCCTCCTGATGTTGAAAAACTGCCATTTCCCGCGCGTCTCTACACCTCTGTCCTGTTTTGATCGCGGCCTGAGGCGTTGGAGCAAGTGAGTGACAGGCGCCGCAGACGGCCTATCGCGCCCGTCGTCTCGTAGCGGTCAAACTTCCCCCTCTCTCGACGAATGCTTTTTCCATCAGCTTCTGCCTATTTTTACGACGTCTTTTGCTGACCCTGATTTTTCTCTCTCAATTGCGCAGCTTACGCGTGGTCTCCGCGCGCGACTATCATGGGCGACCTACAAGGCCACACACAACATGTCGCGTGCTTCGCTAGGTGACGTCGAGTCCCACGCGCCCGCAGACATTGCGTCTGGCACATGGGCATCCGCCAGAAACAACTATTACGACAATCCGGCAACACAGGGGAATAGCGCGATGGCAGCCTCTTTAGGAGGTTCGCAGCGCAGGGGATCTATGGCCCCTCCGACGGCCATCCCTTCTTCAGGTTCGCGTACCCATCACGGTCAACCACATGGCAAGGAGCCCTCGACCGCAAACGCGACCCAGAGCTTGTACGCCTCCATCCTCACCGCACCTCCTGCCAAGCGCGCAAGGACCATACACAATGCAGACGACCCGCCCTTACAAGCGCCGGCCAAGATGGCTAATGGCACGCCGAGACAGAGGAAAGGTTCTCACACTTCCGAATCTTCCCGCCATTCTCGGACGGGCTCCGGCTCGCAGTCCTTCTCGAGCGTGGCCGAGCGCACTCGCGCTCAGGCCAAACGCAAAGACGAACCTACCAAGCGCAAAGGATCGCGGAAGAACAAGTCCAAACGTGTCGGCGCGTCACCAGCCTCGGCGGAACATGACACGGACATCGATATGAAGGCGGCCGCAACGCTTACGGAGCTTCTTCGACATTCGCGTTCCTCCATCACCGTGGGCGCGACGTCACCCCGTTCAAGCATCTCCGCAGGTTCCGACGTAGGATCTGCCCAATCCCTCTCGCAATTTGCACAAAGTTCTACTAGAACCACGACCGCTCAGACAACCCTAGTCGAATCCTCATTCATGTCACCAAACGCGAGGCCAGTAACCCCTCCCCGAGCGCTTGATCTCCGCACCCAGTCCAACGCGGGTAGCCAGGCAGGTTCAGACGCGGGCTCAGGGCCCGCGACCGCAACGGATCAAGAAGCTGTGAAACTGTTGTACTTTCTCCACGAATCTCCGTCTCCTGCCCGCCCCAGTACACATCGGAGCCGGGATGCTCACGATGCGGCAGCCTTCCGCACCCTGGGCGGTGGAGACCTGAAAGCGAAAGGGCGGATCTTGTTTCCGTCGCCTAGCGCAAGCCTTTCTGAGGCGATGTTTACGCAGCGGATGTTGGCGAGAGACAATTCTGGTAGCATGACGTCGACGACGTCGACGGCTCTTACCGAGAGCCCGTCGGCGAGGCCTTTGGTGCGTGACGCGACACTCCGAGTGGACCCCCCCGTGGGGGACGTCGTGCTTCCGCACCGGGGGGAATCCCCCGGTGAGGATGTCGGAGTTCTTGATGCTAGTTCGGCTACGCACATCATACCACCGACACCAACAGCGGCCTCTCCTACCTCTCAACTTCTCCCTCCCCCCCCCTCTCCACATCCCCGGCCAGCGCTACCTGCGTCGCCTCAGAATGACCATAAAGTTCATCTAGCACAACCAGTGACACCAGGCACCTTCACCTTCAACATGAATGACTTCATCAACGTGTCGCCGTCGCCAGCCGCGATTCCATCTCGCGGCTTTGGCTCGAAGGCGATGCTACCTGGTCTTCGCGGTGTCACTACAGGAAGGAAACTGTTCCAAGAGGAACAAGCTGACCCAATGATGGGGATGCAGGATGACAGCGGAGGCGGTGAAGTCGGCGGCAACGCCACTTTGGGCGCTGGTATCCATCTCTCTCACTTTTAGGGCGCTGCTGCGCGTCGCCTCGCCGAATCGGTCCCATTGCTATTGAAGTCCCCTGGTCTTCCCCGTTGTTCATATCCCTCGAGCCTTCGACGTCCCCACGACCCGTCTCACGATCTGCAATTGTCATATTTACCAACAAGCATGGACATGACGGAACTCTCCTGTAACACCTTGACTGCAGCAACGCATACGCGTATCATGTATCATTCAACCCTCCACCATCGCCCTGTCATCCTTTCCCCTACAACGTCTCGCTCTCATTTATTATCGCTTGTTTAAGTACGGTGCCGACAAACGGATCGGCACCTTATCTATCCTCTGTGGCTACTAGTAGGTCCTTGTATCTCGGTGTGCCTGTAGGTTCTCGTGTCTGTCTCTCTTATTCTGTCATTGTTTGCTTTGATTATCGCGTTTTCTGTTTGTTTTTTATCCGATTTTTACGATTTCGTGTTGTACGATGTATGGGTTCTTGCTTAATCCTGTCCATAGTGCTAATTCTTCTCGGAGCGTTCACGTGGATAATACCGAGGATGGTGGTAGACTTTCTCTTTGTCTCTGTGCTTTGATTCCTGTCGTTCCCTTTTTATGTGTAAGATCTAGCGATTTACTTATGACCCAATCGATGCCCTGTTGTTTATCGCCTTCCGTAACGCAGGGTGCACGATGCGATTCCGGGGCGTGGAATAGACTGAAGGTAGTGGGCTTTCGATATATTTTGTGGTAGGCACAGTGGTGGCGAGATCATAATCATCAGCCCGACTGCAGCGCGACGCGTCTGTGTCCAGTACTTGTAGTAGAGTATAAGGTTTAAAGACCAATCTATCGGAATACGCATGAACCTTCAACAACTTGAAATGATTTACAGCACATAACCATGTGAAATTCTTTATTGCCGTCTGCGACACCGCATGGTAACAGGAAGCTGCCAATGTCTTCTGGGTAATAGGTAGGTAATGAACAATGTTGTGAGCAAGTCGTGCTCCTCGCGCACCGCTAAACATTGAAACAAAGTATTCGCCGACCTTCATGTGCAGTGTGCGGATCTCTGTGAGCTCGAGACGTCTGACACCATGGCATCTTATTGACCGTTTCGATGAATGTACGAGTATCAAATTGGATTCGGTGCCAGTGGGTCTTTTGACTGTTCTGACCTCAGTGTAACGATGACGCCCAAGCCCCATCCCTCGGCGCCTCGCATGCACCTCCGCGGCAACTCCGTGCCCATTCAGCGGCATCCGCTACCACAGTTGAGGGATCTTATACTCAACCAAACTCCAGACGGTCATGGATAGATACAGAACTCGGCCGGAAGCACGCGGATGATGACTCAGGTTCGATGTCCCGCTTCCGACCGGCGTCTGCAATCTTACAGGCTGACCTCGGGCATGGATCGGCCAGCATCATGCCCGAACATTTCGACTCGTGCAGCCATGAGAGGGCCGAAAACTAAGACGACTGCCTTTCTGCTTAAAAAGGCTGTCCGAGCGGTGCACCCAGTCTGAAATACCCTGCACCTTCAACTGTAATACCGCTCAGCCTCAGAGGTTCTGGTTACTAGCTGTCACAACAGGCATGTCTAGAGTCGATGCATTTCTCGGTAGGAATGAAACTATCCCGGGAATCACTCTCCGCCACGAGTGAGCCCATATCTTTCCTCGATGTTTTAGAGTTGCCCAACGCGTCGGCCGGTATAGTGTCTATCCTACGATCGATACGACGCGCGCGATCTCAGGGCAGACTTACTCCGGAAAAGTTGTCCTTGTGACGGACATATCCTGCGGGATTGGGCTGGAGATTGCACGGCAGTACGCGCGGGCAGGTGCGAAGCTAGCGATCACGTCGCGTACGTTGGCGACACTCGAAGCGAATCGCGATGCAATTCTAGAAGCAGTACCCAGCGCGGAGGTACTTGTGGTCCCTGTTGACATACGGGACAAGAAGAGGCTCGAGGCGGCCGTGCACTCGGCGTTGGAAGTCTATGGGAGGCTGGATATCCTGATCGCGAACGCCGGTGGGTCTCATTGGCCACTAGATACAGTTCCCTCCCGCTTCTCAGAAGGTAAACTGACAGTGGTCCGACCTACGCAGAGAAGGCACCAGACGCATCAGTGGATAGTATCGAAGTTAATATCAGAGGCGTGTTCAATTCCATTTGGTGGGTACTCACCTTCATGTATTCTCAACGGTACAGGACAATCCTCATCTCGAGACACAAGTGCGGCCGTTCGAGCGCTTCAGAACACCCAAGGCTGCATCGTCGTGATATCTTCTGGAGCTTTCCATGATGGTCACTCCGGTGGAAGTGGCTATAATACGTCCAAAACCGCAGTTGGGCGGTTAGTTGAATTCCTGGCACTCGGTGTGTTATCCCGCATTCCGTCGCCACAAAGGCGTCTCTCTAAGACCGCCGTCGAGTATCCCACAGTCACAGCATTCGCCCTGGACCCAGGACTCATTGAACAGAAAACATTAGAGAAGGACATAGGTGTTGATGGCCTGATACCTGATAAGCTCGCGCTTCCGGCCGCAACCGTGCTCTATCTCACTGCCGGCGGGGCACACTGGCTGACCGGGAGGCATGTCTCCGCGAATTGGGACCTAGGGGAGGCGGAGAAGGAATGGAAGGCCAGGATCTTGGAGGAGAGCGGGAATACCAGTAAAGGCTACACTCTGTCGTAAAATTGGCTGTTCACCCGGTAGTTCCATTGCGAAGATCATACCGTATTCGACCTCGGAAGGACATGGAAGAAAGGATGAACTCACATTGCTCAAACTGAATAGACTCGGGAGGTAACTGTCATGAAATGACTGATTACGTGGTATTTCCGTGGAGAGGCAATGACTCTAAATCAATGAAGTGGGTGGATGTCTAGGTCTATCGAGAAATATCAGTGGAAAGTGCGAAGGCACATGCAAGAAAACGCACGAGGTAGCTCCTAACTGGAGCTTGTGCATCGCTGCATATCTGCCAGCCACGCTTTCGCATTAACTTCTACGAGGAAGGCTCGGGTACCAAGAACCCGACCAAGCACGCATCCATCATGAAGTCAACGTTCACCCACCCATGCGTGCGAGCTGTACTCACGGCGACCTCAGTCCAACATCCACACTCAAGCTGTGTGACGCACCAAACAGGGATGTCCCGTCTCTCCCGGCGACGCGCATGAGCTCCCGCTCCCCCCCAGGATGGAAGGGGAGGTACGGCGTGATGTTGTATACCTTGCCGTTGAATGCAGACCACGCATCATCCCGCTTGTTGTGGGTTTTGAGCACGGATGGCGTTATTCGCGCAAGAGTCGACGCTCCTCCCTAGCACAGAGGCTCCTGTGAGCCTTCGGGGACATCGGGGACGACTAGTGCACGCACTCGCAGATCCGCGCCAGATGTCTTGAGCGCCGCCCAATCAAGGGGACTGTGGCCTGGTGCCAGGGCGACTTTCCTGGACTTGGCGGATGGTGGAGCCTTCGTTGTGCTCGGCGGCAGCATGAGAGAACTCGAGGATGGCGCAGGCGCGCCAGGACGGCGTGGCGGAGGTATCGCAGGCGGCGGCATCAGGCTTGACGTGGTAAGCATAGATGACACGGAAGAAGGGTTGGAGGCAATGCGTTGAGCACTGTTGACGGCGGGGAAGGCAGGAACTTCATCGTTGTCCTCTTCCGATGCATTATCGCCATCGTTGGGCTCGGTCAGGGAGAACGAGGGGGCATTCGTCGGCGTGGTCGGAGAGTCTGGGTCCTCGGGGACGGGCGTGGCGGTGGTGAGCGGAGCAGCAAGCCAAGACCGAAGGTACGAGGCCATCGCGGTTGACGGTGAACTGTCGTGAACGACTGGGTAGGGTACTAGTAACTAATAGTAATCCTAATAGTAAGGTTAAGTACTGTGTCTCGGACAAGCGCCGGTCGGCTATCCTCTCTGCATCTCCGCCCAAAGCCTTTCGGCAATCGCGCTACTCAGCTCCTTAGATCGCCAAGTAACGCAAACCTGGACGATCCCAGCGCGATCCCAGCACCGTCCCTTCCTTAATGTCACAGCGTCGACCGGACCACATCATACAAGGCCATCTAGTAATTGCACAACATGCGTGTATATCGAACCAACAATGATATGAAAACAGCAGAACATCATGCGGGTCATCACAAATACGGAGCTGATGCAAACGGACTACTTAGCGTGAATCTTACAGGGAAAGACACGCGGATGTTACCAGAAACAGAGAGAAATACAGCTAAATGTCATCAATGTCGACCTCGCCTTCATCGCCGAACTCGAATGTGCATTCACCCTCCTCCTCGCCGAAAGTATCTGTCTCGTTGATTTTCGCGTTCTCTGGAAGCTCCCCGTACGCTTTGACTGCGGCATGGACCGATCAGCACTGTCTTCGTGCGCGTCAATTGATACCACTTACGATTCCGCGCCTCATCGGCTGTGTACTTCACGATGACATCTGCCTTGTCGTCCTGGAACTCCCGCAGGGAGAGCAGTACAATGTCTCCCTGGTTGATCCAAACCTGATCGAGGAGAGTAAGTCAGTCATGGACACTCCTTTCGCGAGACTTCGTAGACGCACCTTCTTGCGCATCTTCCCGCGGATGTGGGCCAATCGCTTCTCTCCATCAAAGCATAGAGCCTCCAAACGCCCATTGCCCAGCATCTTCGTCACCTGAGCGTATTCTTGTCCATCCTCACGAAAGACGAGCTCGCGCTTGTCATCGTCATTTTCGTTCTTTCCACGTCTCCGATTCTTTCCTCCCTAGTGGAAGAAGGCAGGTCAAAAATGGTCTCGGAAGTTATCCTAGACTGCGGCGACGAACCTTCCCCTTATTCTAGAGTTCGATAGTGGGTTAGTCCCTCCTCCAAATACTGGTGAATAGATGAGACTGACTTTGGGCATCTCAGTCTAGGATCTGGCGAAGGGGTAGGATCCCGGGCGATTGAAGGAGTCTCGAAGACGAAGCAAAGACGATGATGTCGAGTCAAGACAGATGCGGCAGATGTTGCCGTGGTCGCAATGGCCCGCGAAATTTGGGCGGAGCTCCATTCCGAGAAAGGAAAGTCTCTACTTCGTCTGTACGATCACATTGTTCGCATTGTCCTGAACAGATGCTCAACCAGTCCTGCTCTCGAAATTGAGTTGTAATACTTACAGTCCCCCCCGATGCTGCTGGACGCAACGCCGCTTTACTGGGGTTGCAACAATAGTAGATGTAACCACATCGATCACTAGAAGGAATGCAGACCATGCTCGTATGTTTCTTACCCCTCTATCTAATCCACTCAGGCGAGGGCCTTCTGTACAAAAGCAGCTTTGATAGGGGATGCGTGATGCTTAATGTATAGCGCAGAGGGCATAGGAAAGAATCGATGCGATTCATATGGCGAGTTCGGCCTTCTTCATCCTGTCGCGTACATAACAGCGCGGCCACGAGTGCATCTCTTCGTCTACAGGCCAGCTACCTTCATACCCCATCGCGTACCCTGAGCTCTTGCCACCCAACGCTCTAAGCGGCTGCCAAAACGTGGCCTGCGGTCTTGCATTTGAATTCTGTCGTCGCCTCTTTCGCCGAGTGCGCTGTTCTTTGCCCTGCGACATCTCAACGGAAACGACGGGGTAAATGTCTCTCTTTAAGCGTAGCTCGTGGGGAGATGGAAGTGCTCCAGGTTTGACGGTGTGTGAAACTTGGCGTGCAGGAAGAGGAGCCTTCGGCTGCTCGACTACAAGAAGACGTGGTAATGGGGTATGCAGATCCGAGCGAACGTGCATTACTTGGTCCGGCCGGTGCTGTGGAGCCTCCACAGAAGATTGAGCCATAGTATCGGGGGTAATTACTCGCAAAACTCACTTTGTGAGGCTTTGTAGACTCCGACATAATCCAAGAGAAGTCGACGGCTGCGGCGAGTGCTTGTTCTCGTCGCCTGTCAGCTTCAACGGGTGTGTCCTCACATGGAGGCTCCCAAAATCTAGATGGCACTTAATACTAGTTATACGCGGACCACGAAGGACACTCACATTCGCACAGGTGGCGGTTTGGTATCTAAGTGAACAGATCGAGGAGGAAGAGACGCCGATACCAATCGGAACACTAAACCAGAGAACCGAATGAGAAGAGTTTGGGCATACGGTTGCACTTACATCTATCTGAGCTGTGGTTTGGAGCTTGACGTTCGGATTGCTTATCTACCTTTCGTCGTTTCGTTGGGGGTTCGGGAGCGAAGTCGCCCAAGGTTCTTTTTACCAGTTGGTCAAGATCCCGAAAGGCAGCCCCGTCAACTCGCTGTGTGATAGATTGATCATAGAGAAGTGCGCGAGAGGTGATCTCCTCCTGGGCTGCGTTTGCATGAGGGTTCTGATGTCGAGGGAAGCTCATGTCGAGCCCACGTAGTAGACTAGCGGAGATCTCGGTGAGATCTGGGTTACATAAAGAGATCGTTGTTGTCTCGTGTTTACCGGGCGTCTAGTCCTCCAAAATTTGGCATTTCGGAATGAGCATTTCGTCCACTGCCAATTTATCTGCTTCATTCCTGCATTCCCTTTCGGCACACTACTGGCTGCCTCGTCGTATAATGGCTACCGGCGCATCACAAATGGATGCTGCGCTCTCGAAACGATCACGCAGACCTCGTGCTCCAAAGCAAGTCGCCGTGGAATCGACACACCCCGAACGGAAACAGAAGGATACAGGCGCGGAAGGTGTCCAGGGCGTATCAGCGAAGGAGCTGAAGAAGGGGTCCCATAAGTCTGACGGGGCTGAGATACAGCAGGAGGTGAATGCAAGCGAGGAGGACGGCGAAGGAAAGCGGAAGAGGAGGAAAGGCAAAGTGAGTACCACCAGTACCGTGCCGGAGGCAGAACCAGCGGTAGCGGAGGTGGTGCCGACAAGCACGGCGCCGGTGTCCGAGGTAGCCCAGGAGAAGACGAGGGAGAAGACGAAGAAGAGGAAGGCAGTAAACAAAGGGGACACGGCTGATTTGAAGGTGGTCGAAAGGATGGCACCTCTGACCGAGGAGAAGACTGAGGGCTTGCAAGATGTCGCAGAGGGAAAGGCGCGATCAAAGCGCAGGAAGGTGGACAAGGCTGACACTGTCGGTGCCTCGTCTGTCTCGCCGAAGAAGGCAGAGGGTGTTCTTACTCCCCGGAAAAGTGCCCTGAAAGTTACCAAGGTGCCGTCTCCAGTACCCGAGCCAGAGGTGCCCGAGTCGGACGAAGATTCAGATGCACCCGTTCAAGCTGATGGATCGTCCGATGAAGAGGACGTCCATCTACACGGATTCTCGACCGACGAAGATTCTTCAGACGATGACATGGACGGGGATGTCGATGGCTTTGATGTTGAATTGTTACCGACCATCGCGAAGGACGATGCTACTGTAAAGCGAAAGCTCGCAAGAGCGAAGCGGGAGCCGGTGCGTTTGACTTCCATTCTGCATCACCCTAGCTGACTCTACCTAGACTGTGGATCGAGGCGTCGTATGTCTCAGTCGGATCCCTCACGGCTTCTACGAACAGCAAATGAAAGCGTATTTCTCTCAATTTGGGGAGGTCACGCGTCTGCGTCTTTCGCGCAACAAAAAGGTATGTGTGCTTTCCTCACAGTTGTCATCCAATTGATCGTGCGTCTTAGACCGGCCGTTCAAAACACTACGGTTTCATTGAATTCGATTCCTCTTCCGTCGCAAAAATTGTAGCAGAGACCATGGACAACTATCTCCTCATGGGCCATATCCTGTCGTGCAAACTCATACCGAAAGACGACGTCCATCCAGAACTCTGGGTGGGCGCCAACCGGAAATGGCGTGCTGTCCCCATGGACCGTGTTGCGCGGGTCAAACATAATAAGGTATCTGTGGTGTAAGTCTCGGATTCAGCATCGTATCTCAACCTTTTCGATTAGCCACGAACTGTCAGCGAGCAACTCACTGTGGAAAAGAGACTCGTCAAGCGACAAGAAGCTCGGAAACGAAAGCTCGCCGAACAGGGTATCAAGTATGACTTCGACGCTGTTGCATACGTACGTGTATTTCCACCTCTCTTGATAGAGCGCCCTAACACTGTCAAATGACGTTGCAGAAAAGAAAGCCAATGGTTCAGCAACCCTAGCTTCTGTGTACTTCATCTCTGGTCGCCTTGTCTGGATCACGACGATGGTACTGATATTGCCAGTGTAATGCACCAACTCCGGCACCTTTGTTTAATTGGACCCTATGCAGTACCTCCTGGGTAATGCAGGGCTTTTTACAGTGATAAAAGTACATTTGTTGATCCGCGATCTAGTTATGTTATAAAATTCGCCGAAAGAGCTGAGGTAGATTGAACCAAAAGAATGAGGCGGTACGCCAGTAGTCCCAGAATTCTGAAGAGCAATAGATACGATCAATAAATTCACGCCAGATGTGCTTGAAAGGCAGGAAGGTGTGACCTCGCATCGGGAAAATTGCCGTGAGGCTACCTGGTGAGCCATGTCGTGGTCGTAAACCCTGACGGCACATGCGGCTACCCTAACCTACGCAGCACGATGCCGTTTCTGAGTTCGAACTGGTTCTCGCCTTGATGGAATGTCACATGAACGGATGAGGTGAGACGAAGCTCAATGATACACGCACCTCGGATGAAGCCCTTCTGATTCTCGTTCGACAACTCCTCAAGCGATCTTCCTTTCGTCTCTGGCAGCAGCATCGTCGATAAGATCCCCGACATCATGACAAACGCGAAGATCTCCAGTCTGGAGAACATTCAATCAGCGGCTAGTTATGGCGTGGGGAAGTGTATTGTACTTACATGACGTTCACTGAATTACCCTTCCGGAAGAATATGATCTGGGCAACGATCGCTCCTAGCTTCCCGCTCGCCGCAGAGAGTCCATGGCCGGTCGACCGGTAGCGAGTGGGAAACACTTCACCAGGGATGACGAATGTAGTGACATTGGGGCCAAAATTCGTGAAGAAGTTCGACAGGCAATACAAGAAGATGAATGCTTTCGTCGCCGCATCAGTGGCTGTTAGCGTGTGGAACCCGAAACCTGTGACCATACATCAAGATTGAGTGGAATCAAAGGAAGCGAGGAAGCGACAAACCCATGATCAGGAACAAGATCGACAGCATCGTGAAGCCCAGCAATTGTATAGGCTTGCGGCCCCATACGTCGATCAAGAAGAAGGAAGCGAAGTATCCAGGGATGAGGCCAGCGACAGAGAATATCAAGCTGTACACAGCGATGTTGTGCAAGTTGTCGAACGCACCGCGTGCAGTGCCTTGGACAACGGTCGATCCAATGTGGATGCCCTGAAGGACAGTGGCGGTCAGGATTTTCGATGAGTTCAGTCCGATGCCATAGAATGCGACCTGCACCAAGATCAATATATATAAAGAGCGCAAGCCCCACAGGGACAATACTCACGTCAAGAGCGAACCAGGAGTACGCTGTGCCGATCAGCACTCGTAAGTTCCGCCGTTCTCTAAAGTGTGCAAAGAAGTCATGGAGGGTAGCCCGAGGTACATTGGCTTGCTCTGGGATTGCATCGGGGTCTGCATACCAGACGCCGGGGTTGATTCCATTGGCAGAGAGAACTTCCTCGATGTTGCGACAAGCCTTCTGGACATTGCGTTCAATGTCCATCGTGAAGCGCGGCGTCTCTGGGATGGTGAGGCGAAAGTATAGGGCAACAACGCCAGGAATGCAGCCGACTCCGACGAGAATGCGCCAACAGTAGTCGATATGTCGAAGGGTATCAGGTGAGTCCTCGAGGATTGAATTCTTGAACCCAGCCAGCACAATCAGCGCGACGAGAATAGCGGCTGAAAGTAATATCAAGTTCAAGAACAGATAATTCAGACGGGTCTCCAAGGGTACATACCAAAGTTGCCCCAGCCTTGAGAGGCAAACACGGCTGTCATCAGTCGGCCGCGCGACCGTGTCGATGCAAACTCTGACGAGATCACCGCACTCAAAGGATAGTCCCCGCCGATGCCAACTCCCATAGAGAAACGAAGTGCGGTGATGACACCGAGAGCATTGACAACGGGGCCGGACCCCGAAAGCGCTTGGGCGAAGGTCGATGTGATTATGACCATCAGCTCGATGCCATCTATTACATGGATTAGTCTGCAGTTATCAAAGTCTTGACATATGACCACTCACACATCCTCTTGCGACCGACAATGTCGGCAAGCCAACCAAATATCGCCTGGCCAAACAAGTTGCCGATGGGGGCAGCGACCTTGAGACCGAAATCTACGGCTGGCTGGAGTTCGTGGTCTGTGTGAGATGACCTGTGAACACAGTTCGTACGCCTAGAGATGCGGGGCCAACCTTCACCGTAAACGTAGCCAAGCATGATTGCGACGATGGTTATAGTAAAGATGTCGTATCTGGGTCAGTCGCGTCAGTATAGCAACTACACAACCGACAGTCAGCACTTACGCGTCGGTGAAAAAGCCTGCACCAGCTACAAGCCATATTTTGACATGGAAAAGACTAGAAGAACAAGCATGAGTTTGGTGTGAATAAAAGAAGATAGTGGCCTACGAGAATGTCGCTCTGTCGATGCGAGCCAGAGCCGACGCTCGTTGTTCGTTGAGTTCGACGATGGCACTGCTGTCTTCATCTTGCCACGAGGACGGATAGGTGTACTTCATGCTGGTTCATGTGTTGGGCGCGCGGGCAATGGCTCAGCCAGGGAGGGCCGGTGAAAAGAAGCCACATGGACGAAGCGCTTTTGACTAGAATCGGAGCGCTAGACGAGCGAACACTCGAGGCACACGAGTGTGATATCAAAGAAAGCGCCTGCATAAGTTACCTTTGAAAAACCTTGGTGGTCGTAAGCCGGAAGTAGATATAGAGCGAGACCGGCGTAATCCCACACTCAGGTTGCAGGGAGTTGGCGAGAGTTGGCGAGAGTTCCCTGCCATGACCGCGAACGTCTCCCGCCCGGGGTGCCAATCACGCGTTACGGCCGACATAGTCAGATCTCCGAGACGATGCCGTATCAGATCTGACCATTGATAACTAGAGCGTTCTGTGAAATGGACTCGCTAGTGTCTTTAGACCCAGATACTTATACACTGAAGACAAGAACATACAGTACCGAGACGATTCACTCTTGGGGGGTATGACTGTTGGAGGGAAGATCTGAAGCAGATCAAGCATAAGAAACTATGGACGCCCCAGGCAAATCAAGACGCACATACAGAATTGAAGTCGTGTATGGGCGGTGAGTCCAATTCGTATTCACTCTCATGCATGTCCCATTCAAGTTGCCGCCTGCGAACGTGCGCTCGTACGCCAATACGAGATGCGTCTGATGACTCAGCGGCAGCTGCGGCATGTGGGAGATGCCGTTGTGCCGGGTTTATCTCAGCTCCGGATACAAGCTCCGCGATACCTATCAAGGGCTGCATACCCGGCCGTCAACTCCTCTATTTTTCGACTCTTCAATTGCCTCAACCTGGTCGTGCTTGCGGTCGTAATGGACTATCTGTCTCACCCTAAACGCTCATTTGATCTACGACGTGAGATGGACTAGGTATCTATTACTCTCTGCTCGACTCCGAGTCGTAGAGATCGTAATAAGTGTGCCTGGCGTCTTATGAACATACAGTAAGTACTGTACATACGGACATCTTGATCATGCTTGACATATCACAGCAGTTCATGCATCTTGATGAGGGCAGACTGTCTCAATCAGAATTTCTAGTTTTCGAGCCAACATCTGCGTCTATACAGAGAACGCAGCGCTCGAACCAAACAACGTCGTCCGAAACACCGCCTTAAAGCACCGCATCTCGCCGTTGGAAGGATCGTTCCGTGTGTGGTACAAGATAGGATTATGCGGTCGTACGTGATTTCAGGTGGCCGTATAAAATCTATGAACTTTCGTCTGATATCCGCGAGGCCATTCGTGATCGGCAAATCCGAATAGAGCGCCAGCTGGGGTAAATCACACCTCTTCCAGATGTCTTTCTAACCACAGGAGCGGGCAGATAGGATCAACGAAGACAATCTACTTCCGCCATCCAACAGCCGCGGAATTGCATTGGAACACGATTCCGCTGCAGCAGCCGCCCATGTATTTCTACAGCTCACAGCTTGGACCGCCCCTTGTCCGACTTCTGATTCGAACTCGCCTCCTCTTTCGCGGTATGCTTGTTGTCCTGCGCGGCGGGCGTCTTCACCACCGCCTGGGGGTTCTCTTCTTGTGGGCGCGTGAGCTGGGCGCGGGGCTGGTCCTGCGGGCATATGTCGGCGGGCTCCGACGGCTCTCCGAACGCTGACGGCTTCTCGAGCTTCGGGGTGGGGGGCATCTCGGCTAGGCGTGTACAAGGTTTGGAACCTGGGTGGTGACCGGTGATGCCTGAGTCCTGGGGGTCGCGATGAAATGTGTGAGATTGGGACTCACAGAAGTGTGACGGCGGGCAGCACCGTGATGTAAAACGTTCAATTATTGAATGTGGGGGTTACGGTCAAAGGGTGTTGTAGTGATACGGGCGTCGTTCGATGTTGGATTGAACCGTAACTAGTAGAGTTATAGCTCGATCCTGTCTCACATACGTATATACGTCATGGTGCCCGGCTATCTTCGTTGCGTCAATCGGGCTCCAATCGAGCCAACATCTCAATTGCAAGATCGGCACGTAATTTAGGAGATCGCTGCAGCTCTTCGCAACAGACGTGCCACAAGTTGGCCGCAAGGGATAGAATCTGCCCAGATGACATTTAGACCTCTTGATATCATCACAAAAGCTGCGCATGCAAAAATAATAAAGCCGAACATTGGTATGTTGAGGCGACAGCATACAAGGGGAGAATTTCAACAACGCAGAAACGAAAGGTGTCTGGAGACCAGGAGCTGTTCAAGCTTCAGTGACGAGCACTCCGTCCCGAACTTCGACTTGTCTGACGCCTGGGGGAACAATATATTGTTCAGAAAATATATACGAAGCTAGGAAACCGACTTCTATACCTTTGATAAAGCCATCCTGGCTTTCGTTCGAGAGCTCCTCCAGACTCTTGCCCTTGGTCTCAGGAAGTAAGAGAGTCGAAAAGATACCCGTGAGCATGAAGAACGCAAAGATCTCAAGACTACGGACGCCGAGTCAGAATGAGCACCCGATGCAAACGAGACACCACTCACATGTGCTTGATGAAGTGCCCCTTGCCAGGGGGTCCACCGATGTCCTGGAGGCGTGCAAAGCCAACCTGTGCAACGACGGCACCGAGCTTCCCACTCGCGGCGGCAATTCCGTGAGCAGTCGAGCGATAGCGCGTTGGGAAGGCTTCGCCGGGGATGACGAAGGTCGTGACGTTGGGCCCGAAGTTCTGGAAGAAGTCGGCAAGGCAGTACAAGAATACGAACGCTTTCTTGTTGCTGTTGTTGTCGTTGAGCTTGTCAAATCCGAAGCCTTTGTTTCACCGTATCAAGTCAGTCGAGGCCCACTCGATTTAGCGGAAAATACGCACCCATGATGACGAAGATGATTGTGAGCATGATGAAGCCCATGAGCTGGATCGGCTTGCGGCCCCAGGAGTCGATGAGCAGGAAAGACACCCAGTAGCCAGGGATGAGCCCCGCCGCCGACAAAATCAGATTTCCGATCGACACATTGCGCAAGCTTTCATAGACGCCAAGAGTGCCGGTCGCCTTGCTGTTGCCGAAGCCGATGACCGTCAGGATGATGGACGAGTTCAATCCAAGGCCGTAGAATGCAATCTATGACATGCCCTGATGAGCACTTGTCCAATCCCAGGATATGACAAAGCTAGCTTACGTCGAGTGCGAACCACGAGTAGGCACATCCCAAGAGAACCTTCCCGTTCTCCCATTTGCTGAAATGCTTAATAAAGTCACGTCTGGTGGCCTTCGGGGCATCGGCGCGCTGCACGACGGCGTCAGGGTCGACGTAGAAGTCACCGGTCGTCAGGACGTTCTCGATGTCTTGCGATGCCTGTGCGACATTGCGCTCGATATCCATGGTGAAGCGAGGTGTTTCGGGAATCGTCAGGCGGAAGTAGAGCGCAATGACTCCAGGCACGCAACCCAGACCGATCAGTAGGCGCCAGCAGTAATCCACATGGTGAAGGGTGACCAAATCGTCGTGGATAATCTGCTTCTTGAACGCTGAAACGACGATCAAGGAGACAAGCGCAGCGGCTGCAGGTGGACAATGAACTGAACTGGGACTGGGACTGGATACAGATCACATACCAAAGTTTCCCCAGCCCTGAAACGCGAAGACAGCGGTCATAAGGCGACCGCGCGACCGCGTGGCGGCGAATTCGGATGAGATGACGGCGCTGAGAGGATAATCACCTCCGATGCCTACGCCCATGATGAAACGCCAGACAATGAGGACAGCGATAATGCTGACGGCGGGACCGCGACCAGAGACTGCTTGGCCGAATGTAGAGACAATGATGATCATGAGCTCGACACCATCTGCAAGGGCAGTTGAGTAGGATGATACGGAAAGTACGGAGTGGACGTACACATGCGCTTGCGACCGACGACATCGGCCAGCCAGCCAAAGAGCAGTTGACCGAAGAGATTACCGATGGGGGTAGCAACCTTAACACCAAGACTTTGGTTGGAAGTGAGGTTGTGGTTGCTCCCGTAAACATAGCCCAACATGGTCGAAGCGATGTTGATGGCGAAAATGTCATAACTGATAGAGGGTCAGTACGAGATGATCTGTGGGACGTAGGAAGGCGACCCACGCGTCGGTGAAGAAGCCTACGCCCGCCACACAGCAAACTTTGACATGGAACCAGCTGAAGGACGAGATGAGAATCGCTGTACAAGAAATATGAAATGGGGACTTGCGAGAATTTTGCGTTGTCAACCTCTGCGAGAGCGGCCCTTCGGCGCTCGTCGAGCTCGTGGGCAACATTGGAACCGCCGCGCGGGAGGCCTGGGAGGGAGTGATCGCTGGAATGGCTTGTCTTCTCGACGATGGCATTGTCAAATTTGGAAGACATTGCGGCGGAGGGCACAATCCGCTGAGTCCAGGGGGGAGGGGGAGGCTGGGGGAAGGGGCAAGCGCACGAAAAGTGGAAGAAGCATGGGTTTTGACGACGGGAGAGTGCGACGGGAGAGTGCGTGCAGACACCCAGGATCTCGAGCGGGATCTGCTGGGCAATCGCGCCCGAGAAGCAGCAGTACGAAAGGAGGTTATGTCAGGCTGTGTCCGCCGCATTGCCCTGGTCCTGCCCTCGCACGTTCGTCCATCTGGCCAATCCTCGCATCACGGCTGCCCCACACCGCAGCTCCAGGGCGTTGGCCCACGACATAGCCGCTGGCTTGTCCGCTGCCGGCTCTCGATGGAGGATCGGACCCTCCGACGCCGGCGAAGCACTCCAGGCCGCCAGAGGTCGCCCTCTTGGCTGGCAGCAGCGGGCACGCAGCAGGGCACGGCCATGTGGACGCCTGTGAACAGCTGCCAATGCTCGGACACTCGATATCCCCTCGACCCTGCCCCGACCCGCCTAGCATGGGAGACCCCAGCACAGCAGGCGATCAAGGATGCCGACTGATACCGCCCAAAAATACCACCAACGTTCCAGCTGGATCCATGTGGAAGTGTCCTGGTGTTCTGACAAGAGAAAGCGAGTTGACTGGAACAGAGCGACGACGGAACGACGGGCGCCGAGATGCCGTGCGCCGCCGTGCTATCGCCCCCAACAGCTGGTCCCGCGGCAAGCGGCGGCACGACGGCCGCCCGGCATGTCAACGTGCCCGCCTCCACATGCAGTACCAGCATCGCTGCTGCATTAATTTCAATAATAATGTCCTCCTCTCCTCGACTCCGTGCCCTCTCTCTCTACAAGGAACTGCACAGGCTCGGAAGAGAATATCCCGACCCGTCGTCAGTGGGCACTCCAACTCTCTGATCCAGGACGCTCCTGCTCACAGTATCTCCCTGCTGATTCAGATACGACTTTCACGGTCGCATCCGTCGCCTCTTTCAGAGTACGTCAGGATCAACGGCATTCCAGTCTGCCCTCACAACGTTGATTCATCCCGGCCTCTCAGAAAACAAAGATCTCACAGATCCCGAGCAGATCGAGCAGGCTCTAAGGCTCGGGGAGTATATCAAGAACGGTGCACATTCTTTGCCATCTTGACCGCCTTGGAAAACTCACACACCTGGCCAGAAACACTTGCGCTGTACTCCCTCAAAAAGTACCGCCATCTCAGACAGAAATACCCGTTGTCCTCTGATTCTCCTAGCCATTCGTAAAGGCTAACGCACAGCCGCCCCTAGCTTCCCGTTCATCTACTCGGTGTGCGACCTCGTGTCGACACGATCAGAGGCTAGACCAGAATTACAGAGCTTCGCAGTGTCCTTGGGTTTGCTGCCCTGTTGTCGGCTACCGTACATGCTGCTGCAACGCACCAGTCCGCATCATTCCTTGGAGAACCTCACATAGCCCCCGACCCTTTGATACTGGTTACTCGTGATGCGCCGTCTTCCCACATATATCCTTTGTGATTTAGTCCAAAACTCAATATGGCTGCGCAGATAATTTCGAACGTGCCAGTGGCTCTGTCCACCAAAACCTGCATGCGCTGTGTCCTTGGGAACTCCGTTGCCCGTCCGCCTCGCTCTCGTGCATCGCTTGTCATGGAAGCCGAACGCCACTCGTGCCTCAAGCGTCCAGAGATGAAGCAACGTTGAAATTTGACATGGACCTACATACGGGTCGCTTCTCGACGTCACGTACATGTGCAGCCGACGAATTCATCCGAGGTCTTTCTCCGCGACGCGCGTTCATGTCCAAGTCACAGATATCGATGCCCCAGCAGGGCGATACACGTGTCCTTCCACATATCCATCGTGGCGCATCATCTCATAAGTGGATCCAACTATGGGTGGCGTTCGTCTTGCACCGCCTGCCGTACTTCGAGGTCATTGAGGTACATTTTTGGATCATGTGCCAAGCAGACATTTCTCGACACATGTCACCGAAATAAGCTGCAAGTCATAGTCGCGGAGCATATAACCGAGGAAGACGACGACGTCCAAACATTGCGTGATGCCCGCTGCCCCTGTCCGCGTACATCGCACGAACTTACCCCAATGCCATACTGTCTTCTCCAGGCTCCGGAACCCGCCCGAACAGTGCATGTAGATCTCGGCCCTCAGTATTCTGTGGGGGGATTGCTTGCTTCTCCCGCATCGTCTTGAGCGTGCGCTCGCGCTCGCCGTGAGCCTGCATGCGGGCTGCCCAGGCCTCCTCCCCGCCCTCGGGACCGTCCTTTCCGAATACTCCTTCGTCTGCGCTTTGCTCGAGAGCGAGGTTGAGCAGATCGAGCACGTGTCCATTAAGCGGGTGGATGGAGAGCGCCTTGCAGGAGAAGCGTGGGCATTCGGATGACCGTCAGGGGGACGTGTACGCACCTCGTGATACTTAACGATCGCGTCGTGGACACGGTCCATGAGATGGTAGACAAGCCCGAGGAAGCCCAGGGCTGCGGACGACCGGCTGTCGATCTCCAGGACCTTGACGTACGCGCCTTTCGCCTCTTCCAGATTACTACTCTCAAGTCAATTTCTGGTTGCTTTCAACAACGGAGCTACTGACCCCAGTTTCCGATAGCAGGTTCCGAGGTTGAGGTACGTTGTCGCCCAGGAGGCCTGGGACGTCTGCGTCACCTGTGCGAAATCCAGTGCTTGCTTGAACAATGACACGGCGTCTTCGTATCTGTCAAGCCGATGGCTTCGTAAGTACGCAGCCAGTAGTGAGAAATTTGAGAGCAGCTGTGCCTGTTATGATTAAAGGCCATGACTCCGCGCTCATTCATAAGCAGCGGATCACCATCGCACATTGAGTTCGCGGCGTTCAACGCTTCGTCCGCTTGTGCATAATTCGAGAGGATGATATGCTCCATCCCCACGAACATTAGGGGCAGGTGCGAGCTGGGGCGGCGTCAATAACAAACGGATACCGCAGCCGATGACTCGGCGCACCCTGTGAACATTCGCGCACATGTAGAGTACGCCGTCACCGCGTGGTCGTGCTCACCCTCGAATGCGAAGGTGTGAGCAAATGAGATCCACGCCGGTCCGAAACGTGGGTCCATCAAGGATGTCTTACTGCATGGAGCATGTCAATACAGCCGCGCTTTGCGCGCACATGAATAGCGGCAGTACCTGAAATACGTCCGTGCCTCGGACCACTTCCTTTGCGTCAGGTACCACACGCCGACGGCGTACCAACTCGTCGCAGATTCCGGCTCGCGGTCGACAAGCTCGTGCGCGAGGATGAACAATTTTGAATGCAGGTGTTTTAGGTGGTGCATGCACGCGATGTGTAGCGGCATCGTCGACGCATGAATTGCGACCAGCCCCAATATCCTGCATGAGGACAAGTAAAGACGTGTAGCCATGAGATGGAGAGACAAGGGGTAGCTTACCGAGACGTGATCACAAAACAATCCGCCCAGCGGAATTGTGCGTAGAGCGCATCGGCGAAGCTGAAGAGGACGTCTGGATTATCCGACAAGCCGTATTCCTCCGTGAGCCGCCGTCTCGTCAAAGCGTGTTGTTCCATATGTTTGTACTTTCTCAAACGCGCCGTATAGATGAGCCGGACAAAATCGGCGTCTTCCGGGGTCTGTTCTTTGTATGCAAGTGACTGCACGAATTCCCATTCTGCACGACGCAGGCGTGTCACAGCATCATCTGATTGCGAAGAGAAACGACCCACCCTCTTCAAGAGTCATCATCTCACCACTGACCAATTGGTCAAAGGCGTCGTAGCATTTGACATCCAAAGCCAATGCCTCCATGAAACAGGCTTTGGCCTGATCCCCGCGATTCAATTTAAGCATCAGAAGGCCTCGGAGATTGCACATCGATGCTTCCACCTGGATTGAGAGTTCCCTGAGCTACTGTGAAGGGGTAGAGATGGCCCCCTCACCTTGATCCCACCGTCAGTATTGGGCACTGCTGGCCCACTGCGGCCTGCACACATGATGGAGCATGAGCCTAAAACTTCGAAAGGCAAACACCGATACGCACCTGAGTGTCGGAAAGGATTTGCCTCACCCAGCATCTCGGTTGCTTCAGACCATTTTCCTTGTCTAACCAGACATTGCGCTGCCAGATATCTACAAACCACGCTCATATCAACGAGTCGTGACACGCCCTCCTGCTGCTCCGCCATCACGTCCAGCATGGCCGTTGGCCCGACTGGTAGCCGTGGGTCAAGCTCGCGCGTCTTGCCCTTCAGATCAAACGGTATACCAGGCGTGTCAGACCCAAAGCCGTTTGTAGCAGGCTGACCAGAAGGACGATGGGGAAGTTTCGGCGGTTTGGTTGGGAAAGGGCGTGTGAGAAGGCGCTCGGCACGCGAGTAGCGGTGCGTCATGAAATATGTTTGCGCGAGCCAGAAGGCGTCGTTGGGATCATCTATGACATGTAACGTTGTATGATGCAGATAAATAAACGGGGAAAAGCATACTGGTCCATGAAACGATCTTGTCTCCCCAGAAAGCAGCCGTGTCGTAGAGATGCTGCATGAGAGCATCGTGTCGCCACAGGCGCATGCGGTCGACCATTCCCCATTCAATGTCTTCTTCATCCTCGTCTCCAGAGTCCTGGAACACGTCGGTGTTGTCGTTAGCTAGAGGGTGTCGTCCGATGCTTCCCTTTGCTCGACGATGGGCCCGGGGTGAAGAGCGCAGGGGGGATGAGGGGAGAACAGAGCGATTCGGATCGAGAGCGAGGGGTCGGTGATGTGACGCGGTGGAGGCATTCGAGTCAAGGAACGAGTTCACCAAGGATTGTGGTCCAAATGAGAATGATGAATTTATGGAAGCCCTGGGATGGCGAGAACTAGAGGGCGAGGGCAACCGGGGGATAGGAGGGATGTTATATGTGGACAGAGGAGGAGGTGTAGAGGGCATGGTGTATCCTCTCTGAAATGCCTGAAATCTGCAAATACTGCCTTTGCAGAGCGAACGTGAGCGTTTGAGCCCGCCACCAAGGCGAACAACCGTGACACACCTTTGCAGTTGACTCCCCTTCAGACCAACCTACTACGATGGTATCTGTTTCAGTCTGAGAGCAACTTGGTCAAACGTCACTCATCCACAGGAAGCCACCATGAGTCCGAGTGCTGGTCCGAGTCCACGTCCTTCGGCAAATTTGAAGCTTGAAGCTTGAAGATCGTTAACGTCGCGTGTGTGATGGTTGCGTGACAGACGCGATGAAGATGTGACATGCACGTGATAGTCACACTAAGCGGCGGCCCGCGAGTCCGGGGAGCCAACTGCGGCTGCGCGGCCAACAGTCTGCAGTCATCTTCCTCAGTCCACCACCACCCGCCCATTTCCCAGACAGTGCACGCACGATATGGGCCTTTTACTTTCCATCCCCCTGGCGGGGGCTATGGGATCCGTAGCAACGTCATGTCTGGCCGGATTTGCCTTCTGCTTCACGTCAACTGCAGGTACGGCCATCTAACTGAAGTACGGGATTATGAAGACCATAATCTTTCCATTCAGCATCCATGCTCTGCAAATCGTTCAATTGTAATTCTTCCATTGCGACCCGTATTGGATTTGCTGTGCGTCCGAATCAACTTTGCGTTGCTTCCCAACTTACCTCTCGCGCCCCAGATGATTTTCGCGCTGAACTCCATGTTGGCTTGGCTCATGAAGACCCCGTTCATGATACATCAAATCGAGAAGTGGAGTTATGACTATATCAAGATGGACTGCGCAGGTGGAAAGTGCTATGGTGTCCTCGCGGTGCGTGTCCGCGTCATCGCTGACAGAGCCTCAAACTCATAAGACGAAGGTGCACCGCGTTTGCTTTGCTCTGTCGCTATTCCATGCAATCTTGAGCCTCTCTCTCGTTGGAGTCAGGGACACAAGAGACAAGCGCGCCTCGATACAGAATGGGTGAGTCGTGTTCTCAAACTGTGACTGTTTGCTGACATTCGACGCCACTACTAGCTGGTGGGGTCCAAAGGTCCTCCTCTGGCTCGTCCTCGTCGTTGTCTCTTTCTTTACTCCCAATGGATTCTTTATCTTCTGGGGCAATTATGTCTCTCTCATCGGCGCCACAGTCTTCATCCTCCTTGGGCTCGTCCTCCTCGTCGATTTTGCGCATTCTTGGTCCGAAACATGTCTCGAGAATTGGGAAGCGTCGGACAACTCTAACTTGTGGCAATGGATTCTCATCTTGTCGACCGCGGGAATGTATGCAGGCACCATCGCAATGACCGGCGTTCTGTATGCATACTTCGCAGGCTCAGGTTGCACGCTCAATCGTTTCTTCATCTCCTTCAACCTTGCCCTTGCCGTCCTTATCACCATTCTCTGTGTGCATCCCGTTATTCAAGAACACAACCCACGCTCTGGGCTCGCGCAGAGTAGCATGGTAGCTGTCTACTGCACTTACCTCGTCATGAGCGCGGTCGGTAATCACACGCACGAGAAATGCAACCCCTTCCGCAACGGAGCGGCAACCGGCACCAGAAATTCCGTCGTGGTTCTTGGCGCGATGTTCACGTTCCTTGCGATCGCGTATTCGACGACGCGTGCAGCCACGCAAAGTCGTGCACTCGTGGGGAAGAAGAAGCATGGTAGTGTGAGGCTCCCCGACGATCCTGAGGAAGGCCACGAAGTCAGCGTCGTGAACAGCCAACCGAGCAGGACAGAGACTCCACGCTATCAAGCATTGAAAGCTGCAGTTGAAGCTGGGTGAGTATGACATCACACGCCCTGCACCCTAGACTCACATATCTCGATATGAAGTGCCATACCTGCATCTGCTCTGAATGAAGATTTCGACGAAGACGACGAAGACGACGATGTTGCAGGTGACTCCCGAGATGATGAACGTTCAGGAACCCGTTACAATGTACGTCGTTGTTTTTCTGATAGCATGCGTCACGGCTCAATTTCAATTCAGTACTCTTGGTTCCACATTATCTTTGTGCTCGGTGCCATGTACGTCGCCATGTTACTCACTGACTGGTACGTCATTTTTCGTTTCCCTCTTGTCCGAGATACTTCTCTCATGTGCCGTGTTCGTAGGAATGTCATCACGTCGACGCAATCTTCTGCGGATAACGGCGACGATGTCTACATTGGACGCTCTGAGACAGCGATGTGGATGCGTATCGTGAGCTCATGGGTGTGCGTGTTGCTATACATGTGGAGCTTACTGGCCCCCGTCCTCATGCCTGACCGGTGTGTATTTTCTGCCGACCGGATATGATGAAAAACTAATGGTTTGTTACAGCTTTTCGGACTTGTAAATGATCAGCGACTCCGTTAGCATGGATATGTAGTGTACTTTTAGGATATTCACGGTATACACTATCTCCAGCAGGACGTCTAGTCTACTGGCTGACCGAAGCCAACCGACGCTTACTCGATCGGTCCGCTCCGAATGTTATCGAGTGGTTAAGTTCGTATGCTTCTCGCACCTCGCCACCATGCTTCTTCTTCTGCACTCTGCTGCAAACGCTTATACATCTGATGAGTAGTATGCAGCGAACTGGTTGAGCAAGGGCGGCGGCGTTCTCACGCAAACACAGCCTACAGTTATCGCCCGCTTAGCTGTTCAGCGCTCAGCGCTCAAATGAAGCCAGATGCAGGAACCCAAGGATCCCGCTTATATCCCTTGCACAGGTGGTGTATATGGGAACTCCATAATTTTATCGTTCATCTGAACACACGCTCATGCCGTGCACTCGAATTGACGGGAACCCAGACGTCTCAGGCATTGGGGTGAGTCGTTGATTCTCTTACATGCGGCAAGGTTCCGCTTACGCTGGGGCCGCCTCACAGATTCGGGTCAACTTCTACGCCACGATCCTACTCATTGCAGCCATCCCCCAGACCCCGCAAACATCATCGTTACTGGGTGCTCTGTACACAAACGCCGGCTTGTCAGGCCTCGGTCTTCTTCTCACAGCTATCATCCAAACCGGCCAACAGCAACTGTCGCTGTACCATGCCATCGTCGTTCAACACATCTTGTTCTTCCTCGGTGTCGGAGTTAATGCATCGGGTGGGTCGAACATGCATTCCCCTTTCACTTCTCTGAGCTGAGTCAGTGCAGGGAAATACAAGTGGAACTCTGCGCGCATAGCGCTTTCGCTTGTCGTAACCTTTCTAACTCTTTCGGGGTACTGTATATGGGCCGTCTACATGTGGGCCAGCGCTGACCACTTCGGCCCACAATGGGAGTGCAACAACGGCATCAAATACGTTTTCTTTTTCGCGACTGTGCGCGCAACCGTCCCTTGGTTGCACAAACTCTGGATGGCGGCTCTCATCATCAGTACGGTTTTGCTGCTGCTGGGTGCACTCGTGACCGCTGGTGCCAGAGTGTGGTTGTCATCGTGGTGGAAGAATGATGAGGAGTCGCCTGAGGAGTCGCCCGGGGAGTCTGAAAGTGCCCAATCGCCATCCGGCCAGTACTCCAGCGTCCGATCCTTCCCTCTGTTCCTGTGCGTCTGCATATCCAATTACGCGTAAAGTCACTTACCATGCCCTTCCTTTAGTTCGGCGATATACGCAACGATTATGCTAGAGCTCATGGTTTGCTTTCCTCTTTTCTCAAACAACGATTGGGTTTATCCATACCTTTTAAAAGGTCCACCGCAACAAGCACATTGTCGATGAATCTCAGGAGCAGCAGTGGACATTTGGTCAAGTGCTCGCTCTGGTGATGATTGTTACCAGCCTGAACGAAGTTGTACATTTCTTGTTCGCCATTGGCTTCCGCTCCAGAAAGGGCAGGGCCGAACCGGAAGGAGCAGGTCTCGATAAGCCGGTAGGTCAAGAATGGGCTTCCAATACCCCGCCGAGTCCGACGCAGAATGGTAAGCCTTTGTCTGCAGTTCATCTCACCCACTTGGTACTGATTTGGATCCAGTGGCCTATTGGGGACGGGATACACCAGTCCGTACCGGAGCAGCGAGCCACCATATCCGTCTGGAAAACTTGGGATCAAGCGGACACAAATTGCATACAGAACACTAGCCATGATTCCATTTTTCAATTGTACTATAATAGGTTTATAGCAGTTGTTTAGGAGAATTATCTCAATGTGCCTTACTATTGCTTTATATGGACAGAATTAGACCGTGAGAGTCACCTTTTTGAATTCTGAGAAAGTGTAGCTTTCTGGTGATATATATTATGTGGGGTTTTACAAAAGGAATAAAGCTTGTGACGAATTTCCCAGTTAATTACACTGCATATTCCCGAGGAGGAAAGAGGCTATATATTGCCCGGAAACACTTGGCAATTATATTCCGCTTTGGCTTAACGGTCTGGCGCGCCAAACGTACCGGTTCGATGGTTCAATTCCTGCTGAGGGCATTTTCCTTTTCCCCTTTTGTGACCCCGATCCCGCCTTGCGGCACGCCTTTGGCTTAACGCGCCGGATGCATCCGGCCCGCGTTAACTAACGGGTCGGTTGAATCCTCGAAGCTGATCACCTACTTCGATGATTCTGTCGCACCGTCTTGACTGCGCTCGGTTTCCCCGGGCCGCTCGACGTAAGTTGGCAGTGTTGCCGAAGCACCGCGTCCAACACGGCTTGTTAGAGCAGACCAATCTACGCTGTACATAAAGTGCATTCCATCCGACCAGACACACCCTGAAGTGCTGTTTGCCCACCCAAATCATCCCCCCATCCACTCCTACAACCACACCTGCCATGGTGCTAGGCAGACTCGTCCACTATGCGTTTGACGCAGTCCTCGTCTCCACCCTCGTGGCTGGCGTGCGGCGGTCGAGCGGTTTCGCGTGAGCTCAGCGCAGCAACTATGTGCTTCGGCGAGGACTAACGGGATGGAATTGCTCGCAGACCACGGACGGACTCTATAACCGACCCCACCGTCCGCTCGATCACGGAACAGTACCTCGGGATTGGCGAGACGTTATTCGATGTGGTGCAGGGGACCGTTGTGAACAGCACCTACTTTCAGAAGAAAGATCGAAGATAACGATGCAGAAGAGGGTGGATGGAGAACAGCGGAGCAGCGTGTCGCTGTCTAGAGCCGAGCGACTCGGTGGGAGGGTGCGTTGCGACAGTTGCACGATGTATTATATTTATCAGTCTTTCCGCTCTTTGACGTCTCTTTTCCCCTCTCTCCATCTTCATCGTGGATCAGACTACAACGTGTGTGCACGCGATAGCGCTACTTGTGAGAGGTTCTGGCAACTGAGAGGTTGTTCCCGACCACCACAGTCATGTCGCACGACCTCGCTTCCTTCTCACCACCCATCCCCACAGCTCTCTTGGAGCATCTCGCTGCCATCAATATTCGCTCCGCTCCTGACTTGATCTTTTCCGACACCGAAACCCTTCTGCGCGGCCTTCCGCGCGGTATCACTACCCTGAGCGAACTGAAAACATGTATCGCACGCGTCATCGCGCTTGTTGCGGCAGAGGGTGTCTCGGCCGACCAGTTGTACAAAGCAGAGGTCAGCGCGGAGGGTGAACAGGTTATGAGCGGGATATCGGAACTGGATGACCTTCTGGGGGGTGGATTGGGCGGTGTGGGGAACGGGCGGGTTATCGAGGTGTCGAGTGACAGTGGTGGAGGGAAAACAGTAAGCACCAATTTTGACTCCCGCCCACAAGTTGTATGAATAACTGGAGTACAGGCCTTCGCTCTTCACGTTGTCATGCGCCATCTGTCTTTGCATGAGAATGCTGCAGCCCTCTGGATAGACACGACCAGCGATCTCTCACCAGAACGTCTCACACGAGTCCTTCCACGGCAGCCAGGACCTGTAACTTCGCGCACTTTGCCGCTTGAATACCATCCACTCACACCTGCTTCCTTACCAGGCTGCGAGTACTGTGCTTGACCGTCTACACATCTCGCAAGCGTTCGATCTGGACGCAGCATACGCAATAGTTGACGATCTCCGGGCTACCCTATCGGTGATGACTTTCGTTTGTTACATTTGAATATTCGACTGAACCCAGCGAATGCTGTCAGACGTCATCGGAGGCCCCCCTTCAGCCTCGTATCATGGTCATCGACATGATCACGTCTCTCCTGGGTCCTCACTTGAGTGCAGTGTCTTCGCAGGGTGCGCGAAATATCACACTGAGCTGTAGAGAATTGGTGTTCACTCGGATTGACAGGACACGCCACGATGACCACTTTCATGCGGGGTCTGCGCGATATCGCCCACACTTACGGCCTCAGCATCCTCGTACGCCAGCCCTTCATCTTGACTCCAATTATCTCATTATGTTACAGGTATTGAACGCGAGTACAGCGGTGAGGTCGAGTACGGTTCCTTCAGTGTTCGCGAACAGAGTCAGGAAACCCGCCCTCGGCCCGTCGTTCACGTTCCTCACGGACGCCACGATCTGGTTTGCTCGACCGCCAGACGATGCTTCACTTGCTTCCCCAGCCGCTGATCACGAGCGGCGTGTGGCTGAGATAGTACGGTCCCGTGTCTCGGTCAGTGTTGGTCTCACTTTCGCAAGAGCCGAAACTAAGATTGTACGTGTTGGAATAGAGATCGAAATTATGGTGCGAATTCTGGATACGGGACGGCGCTATTGTTCACTCCTGAATATTACCTCGCTGGACTGCAAAATTATTCAGTCAGGTTACCGAAATCCCAACAGCACCAGCACTCGAGCACTAGCCCTCGAGTAATGAGCCCATTGACTCTGGAGCTTTCTATGAGATGGACATGTCAAATACAGATCGTCCTGTCAGGATAAGAGGGGCTTCACAGAAGTGCTTAGCACCGACGTGATTGAGGCTTGAGCTCTTACTGTCAGTCTCATGTAGAATCAGGCAGTTTCATTTTTTTTCGGATATTACTAGATATTCGATTTCGGAACTTGCATTCGAGCAGCGTGCGATTATGTATAGAACCACGATCACTAGGCTATCTCTTCCGAATTTTAGAGATCTGGGTCGACTCCAAGTCGTCGACTGACTGGAGATTTGGCCACTGGTCATAATGGCATCTGAGATCTCTTACTCGACACCTCCTCCGCCTGGTATCTATGTGCCAGCTGTATTATTCTTCACGGAGGACGAAGAGCTTGACGTCCTTGCCATCAAGTCCCACGTCCTTCGACTTGCGCAGGTACCGTATCATATCAGTAATCTCAGTGTCTCCGATCTTGACTGATATCTCCCTTTGCGTTCCAGGGAGGCGTCACCGGCATCCTCGTGCAGGGATCTAATGGCGAGGCCCAGCATCTCACGCACAGTGAACGCAAGTTCGCGATTCATCTCACGCGCCAAACACTCGATGAAAACGGGCACAAAGACGTCTTGGTGCTCGCGGGCACGGGCACCCAGTCAACGAGGGAGACGAAGAAGCTGAACTCCGACGCTAAGGAGGCGGGCGCATCCCATGCCCTCATCCTGACACCATCGACCTGGAGGCCCGCCATGACGAACGACCTCGTCGTCCGCTTCCACCGCGAGGTCGGTTTCCTTCTTCAGATACACCCTCACCGCTCACATCTCACTTACGAAGGTGGCGGATGCGTCGCCCATCCCGACGATGGTGTACAACTTTCCCACTGTTACCGCGGGCCTCGACCTCGACTCGGACACGATCGCCACCATCGGGGCGCACCCGAACGTCGTCGGCGTGAAGCTCTCGTGTGGGCACCTCGGGAAGCTCACGCGCTTGGTGAACACGCTCCCCGCGGCACATTTCGCGACGTTCATCGGGCGCTCGGACAGCTTCCTACCCGCCGTGGTAATGCAGGGCGCGGGCGGCATCATGGCTCTCGTGAACGTCGCGCCGAAGACGCATCGCCGACTATGGGATGCGTGGAGGGCCGGAAGTGTGGAAGAGGCACGCGATATACAGCGCATGTTGAGTAGCTGTGACGCGATTGTGAGCAAGTACGGGGGGATTGGGTTCCTCAAGGCGCTCGTGTCGAAGGAATTCGGCTATGGGGGGAAGACGGTCAGGGGCCCGCTCGCCCCGTCATCTGTTGACGGGATGTCCGTCAAAGACACGGAGATGATGGAGGAATTGCTCAGATATGAGAAGGTCGCGAACTGAGATTATGAGAACGTGGTACGTAGTCGATAATTTCTTTCCCCCACAATTGGCCCTATAATTGACAAGCATAGACATAAATACCCTCCGAGCAAATAAAGAGACCTCTATCCTTAGGCGCGATCGCGGCCAAAGATGCCGGGATTCAACTGCCGCCTATGCTCAGTACGTGATGAAGTCGGCTCTGCCGCACTCTTCGTGGCCTTGGCAGCGGGGCCAGTGTATGCTGTCGCCGGGATGTGTGCATGTGCGACATTGGTGCGGTAATTCGTCTTCGCGACTTCGACAGAAGCGCAAGGACCGTCATCTGTCCAGTCACCAGCAGCACCTGTGTCCACAACGATGGTCAGGCTGATGAACAACTCTTGCAAGCGCGGACAACACACCTCCTGGGACGTCGGCCTCGCTCCACCACTTGGCAGTCCATAGATGTCCGCTGCAAGGTATATATGATGACTATAGAACGACGAAAGTCGAAAGGGAGGCTCTTACTTATATGTGACCTGGTCACCGCCTACGTACTGAAAGGTGGTGTTACATGTACCAAGCTGCGAAGAAAGAGAAGTGGAATACTCACAGCAATGTTACTTTGCCATGGAGCGACTACACCACAGCTTCCACTGCTTGGAGGTGTCGAGGTCGCCGGAGGAGACGATGATGTCTTTGTAGACGAAGACTTGGTTGTCGTCGAGGACTTCGTGGTGGTTGGGGATGTCGTCGGCACAGGTCCGCCGCCTGTCAGTCCGCTCTTGATCGCAGCGGCAAAATTACCGTTCGCTGCATACACACACGATCAATATGGTGGCTGATGTTTGGATAATCGTCGCGCAGAAACCGCACCGTATGCCTGTGATGCATCCCACAGCATGACTCCACCAAATGACGAATATTGACTCCGTGTCTGTTGCGCGATAGCCGAGAGCGAACTCGCGCTCACATATCCTGAACCGGCGGCGAGGCTTGCGGCTGGAGCACCGATGTAGACTTTAACATTGGGATTTGGTGATACTGTCTTTGCCCACGTATCCCTAAGGAGAGTGAGAAAAAGATCGAGAAGGAGAAGGTGGGGCGGTGCACACACCATTGTGCGAAATTCCAGTCCTTATCGGAAGAGCTGTAAGGCGCGGTGCGGCAACATAAACGGCAAACTTACATTTGAGTTGCTGTATTCCGTCAGCTCGCAATAGTTGTTGTCTGCACAGGTGATTCAGCGAGGCGGAGCCAGACAACGGAGCGGGATGTGCACTAACAGAATTGGACATAGATAGCATCGAATCCGACAGCGTTGATAATGGAGCCCATGTAGGCGTCAGGGTAAGGGCACTGCGGCGCTCCCGTGATGTAATAACTACAGTGGCAACGCCTCGTCAGCCGAATAGTTCCACACAAGGTGAAGAATGGACGCACGGCTTGCTGGCACCGCTGGCATGGGAGCGGATCTGTGTGATGAAAGCCGGCCAGTGCGCTGACGAACCGCCCTCGATGTCCAAGTCGACTCTTTGGGCCAAGCGCCTTCAGTCATAGCCACGGATTGGGAATGCGACTCACCCGTCTAGCACAGCGCTCCCAAACGGACGAGTTGAGCTGGATCCGCCCAGGAACACATTCCATATCGTGTCCGCGAACCCTTGCGCCTGACTGTCAGATGTGAAGCTCACGGCACCAGTTGCCCCGCCAATGCTGATCGTGACGATCTTGCCCTTCGATTGACACGTCTGGATGTCTGATGCGAGGAACGAGCAGTTCGGCAGCTCTGTACCTGAGAAGACTGGGTCGTCATTGATGTTGCAGATCTAGACGGGGGTGAGGTGGTGAGTATCAAGTGGGCGGTGTGTGCTGGGAGATGGCATCCGCTCACATTTGCAAGGTCGATAGACGGAAGGCCACCAGTATCGAACGCAACGTTGAGAAAGGCCAAAGGAAAGGCGTTAATGCTGTCGTCCTGCGGAGATCTCTTGGTTCTGAGCATGTCAGTATGAGGAGACACTCACCTGGCAATAGAAGGACAAGGTCTGCTGCCAGTCTGCGGTATTACCGGGGTTCGTGGCACCGTATGAGTTCTGACCCCAATATCTATGAGGAAGAAGCTGTTAAGGATAGCCGCGTATGACCAGGGCATCAAACGACATACACGGCAACCTGAGTGAACACAGGGCGGTCAGCACCGCGTCAGCAATAGCAGGGGGTTAGAGGGAATATAGCGCTGACATTATCATTGCGAGTATTGTCAAATCCGAGGACGAGTGACGCCAGAAGGGACAGAGGGAAAATCAGCGAAAGGACGACCATTTTGCCTGCCACGGAAGGAGGGACGAGGGTCATTTCTTTCGTTCATCCCAAGTCTTTTTATATCTAACGGCACCGTCAGATGTAGAGAGCAGTACTTCACACCGGAGTACACATTTCGATCGGCGGGAAGAGAACTGACAGGGTGGAGAACGCAGGAGTGCCAGTTTGGACAACAGCACGAATTGAGCGAACACAGGCGATTTGCGCGTCCGGTGTCCTTACATTGCGTGGAAAGTCACTTTGTGCGGTTCGTATCTGTAGAACGCCGTCCGCGATGATCATCTGCACGCGACCACGCTTGAACGGCGTACAAAAGTGGCTTCCTGAGAGGATTGCCAGCAGCAACCAGTGCAGCGAGAAGGATGCCAGACACAGGCCCGCGTGGCGCGTCGAAAAGAAGGTGTTCTGGGTGTTATGCTTTTGCGAATCGGCCAATGAGATTAGGAAGCGTAGCCTTGGAAAGCACAAGACGTCAATCGTAGGGTAGAGCAACGCTGAAGGCACCGCGGATAATTCAGCATGACAGCGGATGATCCCTGCAGCACAAGACGAGGTGGACAATCGAAGCAGGCGGGTGGTTACTTCCCAAGGTTCTCCTTATCGTCAGCATTGGCTAGAGCGGCGGCGGGGAGACTGTAGAGTACGGTTGGAGAAAGGGCGTGCAATCTACCCAAAGGCAAGACCGGGAAGACCGGCTATTGGGGACAAGGAAGTAGCGCTGGTGCAGAGCTGTTGACAAGAGCAGGGTTGTCGAGTGTCGCAGGGGATGAGGGTTGCACGATGATACGTGCGCAGCATCGTGCTGTACAGTCCGAGAGCCGAGGCGACGCAGATAGAAGCGTGCACCATACGAGTGCCAGCATCGCGTGACCCAGATGTGCTGAAAGGAAAGATTCGCATGCGAGGATACGGCGTGCCATGATTTGAAGACGGTTGCGAGGGAGAATATTTGGACATTCGTGACGGTGAGACATCGAAATGGAAGGAGCTGGTGTCCGTTGGACCGAAAAGAGAGAAGACGTTGCTGGTGTGCATCTAGAGGCTCGATTAGTACTTACTTGCTATCATATTGAGGTTGAGGGGTGTACTGAATGCAGAGCGCAATATTATTGCTGCGGTCAAGGTGTAGTTGCATGGACGATACCGACGAAAGAGTTGTTGCACAATTATCACAAGGGCGCCGCCGCTCGCATCCGCCGCTTCCGGTTCCGGCCTGCCGCCACCGCCACCGCCGCCAACGTGAACGCGGCGCCTCGACATCGCGCGACAGCTGCGTACGGTAATTGCCCACTGGCAGGTTTTCTACTTTTGTTTATTCGACTCTTGCTCGCCAAGACATGGAAATGCCGACACCTAGTACTATTGGCGTTCGACATTCATGGCGCGTTCAACTGCAGGGCTTTAGTGCCGATGGACGAGCAAGTGCAAGTACTGGCTGGCAGGCAGTGACGCAGTCGTTCTCGATGACGTCGAGAGCCCAAGCCCGACAGACTGCATATAAGAGCTCACTTCGAGACGTCTAATTTGTTCTTCAACACCCCCACATTCTCTCCACCATGCAGGCCGCCAAAGACTACATCATGGGCAAGTCCGGTTTCACTCAGGAGGACACGGCAGATCTCAAAGGAAAAGTATGTCCAACTTCCTCGACTCACCTCTCCCTTCCGACAGTTTCTGAGCCCCGGCGGGTAACATCTCCAGACTGTCCTCGTCACTGGCGGGACGCAAGGCATAGGATTCGAGGTCGCCAATGCCTTCGCCGTAGCCCGCGCCCGCGTCCTTTTGCTCTCCCGCAAGGCCGAGAACGGCGAAACCGCCGTACAAGCTATCAAAAACTCCAACCCTTCTGCCGACGTGCGCTTCATCTCCTGCGACCTCGGCAGCCTGCACGAGGTTAAACAAGTTGGCGACTCAATTGTGCAGGAAGAAGACAGGCTTGATATCGTGCGTCTCATCATATGGTGCCCAAACGAGCTATATGTTCCTTACGTCGCTGCAGGTCGTCACAGACGCAGGCGTCGGCGTGAACAAATTCGATCTCTCGTCGGATGGCATTGATCGGCACTTCGCAGTCAATCACCTTGGCCACTTCCTACTCGTCAACCGCCTTCTGCCTCTGCTCCGCCACACAACACGCCTCCCATCCACTCCACCTCCACGCATAGTGGCAGTTTCTTCCACCCTCCATGCGCAGGCTCCCTCGGCTGTACGCTTCGCTTCGCCTGACGAGATCAGTGGCGGTGATGCACAAAACATCGGCGCCATCGGTCTGTACGGACGCTCCAAGCTGGCCAACCTTCTCTGGGTCAAGTACGGTCTGGTCGAACGCGTCATTCGGCCGAATGGCGACAGGATGTTCGCACTCGCGGTCCATCCGGGTGCGGTCGCAACGAATCAGGTAGAGCAATACAAGGAGGCCTACGGTGGAATTCTTGGGACCATGATGAAGCATCTTGTCACGCCTTTCATGCGCAGCCCCGACCAAGGAAGCCTGAGTGCGCTTTGGGCCGCAACGAGCGAGGACATCGTCACAGAAGGTCTTCAAGGCGCGTACTTCGAGGATCCAGGAGCACCTGGGAAAGAGAGCGACCTCGCGCGTAACGAGGAGGTGGGTGGGAATTTGTGGCAGCTGAGCGAGCAGATGGTGAAGAGTGTGCTGGGAGAGGATGGCTTATTGCCTTGGGATGTGGAGGCCAAGAAGTAGACGGAATTAAGGGTGAAAATTCAGAAGAAGATGGCCACGGGTACGATATATCTGTGGTGAACCACTCTGTAAAATATCACAACAATCAGTGTCAGGCGTTGGCTTACTGTGCGACTTCATGTCCAGCTGCTGTTGCGTGGGCAGCGAATCTCTCTTTAGCTATCGACATCCGAGTTTGCCATGGGAGTCAGATATACAACCTATGACGACGACAGCCTGACAAAAATCCTCCCGTGCGGAAGTAGGAGATACCACTCGTGACTACTAGTGCTCCACTAGTGACGTCTCAATACCTGCATGCATAAAAGGCGTAAGTCACTCAACTAGTAGCCAAACTATCCTACCCCATGGCGACTGAACAATACTCCCTCAGAGAAGAGCTCGCAAGCATCCGCCTTCCCCCATCCATCCGTGGTGTGCTCGAGGTCACCTATCCAACCTTCACTGTGACCTCCGGAACCATTTACCCGCGTGAGGCCACACAAACCGAGCCAACGATCACCTTCCCCGGCGCCGTGCGTGCATGCTGTTCTGCCTCCGTGCACAACGCAATGACGAGACAGGATGCAGGAGACGGACGCAGAATACACGCTCATCATGACCGACCCGGACCTGATGATGAAGAACGACTCGCTAAGTGGACAGGTGCGCCATTGGCTGCAGCCGGGGCTCCGGTTCAATAGCGAGTGGAGGGCGTCGAGCACGCAGCCTGCGATCACTGCGTACCTCGGTCCGGCGCCGGGGCTCGGAACTGGGTGTGTCTTGCTCTCAGATTGCGTTCTAGAGTGACCGACGGGAAACCCACAGGAACCATCGCTATTTCTTCGTCCTCACAAAGCAAGCGCAAGGAGTTGGCGAGAGCCTGCTCAACAACAGGTTCACGATAGGCGGAGCCGAGGCCGACCTCAAGGATAGGATGGGGTTCGACGTCGCTGAATATATCGCCGAAACGGGTTTGGAGGTGGTCGACACGTTCATGCAAGTAGGAGGGAACGTCGCGTCGACTGCTCTGGATGTCAAGTTGATGACAGAGAGCGTTGCACATAAGATAGTTGGAAAGTGAGCGAAGCACACTATGCCTGTACATATAATTAGTTCTGGTCTGCCAATAAGACGAACTGATTACGGTCTCTCAACGTACCGCCACGTTGTGCTTCATCAAGAGACCAAGCGTCTTGATGTCCGGCACGCAGCCCTTCGCCATGAGATATTCCGCGATGTCCATCGCGTTGCAGCGCACCGCCGTCTTCAGCATCTCCGCGTCGACCTGCATCCTGTCCGCCACTCTCCGCTTCTTTGCCCGCCCAGCGGGGGCACCCGGCGCCGGCTCGATGAGTAGCTTAACCATGCCTAGGTCCCCCCGCTTGATCGCGAGTAGCACCGCGAGCCCGTTCTTGCGCTTCGGCGACGCGCCATGTTCGAGGAGAAAGTGAACGAGCGGGCGGAAGCCGGCGAAGACCGCCCGCGCGAGGGCGTAGCCGTTGTGCGAGTCGGCGTCTGGCGGTTGCATCTGCGGATGTGAATAGAGGTGCTGAAGGAAGGGCAGCGGCTCATGGCGGTCCTTCCAGCTACCGCCCCCGGGTGCCCTGTCTGTCAGAGGGCGAAACAACCGCCTGGGGAGCTCCGGCGCCGCGTTGGACTTCGGGACGTCCCCGCGTCGCAGGACCGCGTCGAGGACAGCTGAGTTGCAAATTGGGAAGCGGAGGGCGCGGGTGACAATGCAGACGGGCTTGGCGAATGGCGGCGCCAGGAGGTGTTGGCGAACAATATACTCAGCCTGGACGGTGGGCGGTGCTGACTTGAAGACGGAGTAGATCCGTCTGTTAGTGTGTGGCAAGTCCTCGGATAGGGCATAGAACTGGATCTCATAGAGGAGCTGGAGGATGGTCGGATTAATTACAGATGCCAAGGGGTCGTGGACGTACCTCTACGGGTAGAGCATCTAGGTTCAGTCGAGAAATGGCCATTTCAGCTGTTGGGTGCTACAAAGCCTGTCGAAGCTTGGCAGGATGCACTATATCTCTAATCGATCGCTCCTTGGCTGGGCTTCAGGCGACAGTATCCACTTATAGGACTTGTAACGGGTACGGGCGGTCAACACATCGTCGTCGTCCTGTGGGTGGACAGTCCGTGGAGATGTGAGCAGGATGTGAGCCACAAATTTCATCGCAGCCCTTGCGGACCGGAGCGCTCGGCGGGCCGATGGCGGCGAGTAGTTACAGGTAGTTATTAGTAGTAAAGAGCACAAGTCCAGGCTCAGAGCAATACACGATTATACTCCGCAAATTCCCAATCCCCTACCGGCAGTCAACGTTTCAACCCTCGTTCTCAATCTGAATCTCGCTTGGGCTCGGGAACCATCCGTCCTCTTTGAGATCGACAAGCAGTTCGCCAGTGCGTCCGATGCGGACTTCCACGCCTTCTGCTTCGAGAGCCTCTCTCTGGCGCTGAGCACCATCTGTGCCCGGTCCCCTCGACGAGATCGCACCTGTAGACGAAACCACCCGTTGCCAAGGAACTGGAGGATTCGTGTCCGGGGACAAGTACTTCAGAGCTGCGCACATCCGGACCGTCAGCTTTCCAGGTAGAATGGGGCAAAGGGTTAGGAGCACTGCATACCCTGACCGACGTGCCGCGAGTGATTGGGCATTCCTACAAGCTTCGCTATATGACCTGCCGGCGGAGAATCAGTTGTTGCCTGTATCACCTACTTACCGGCTTTGCATACCGTATGTAGTCACTTTCTGCACGGGTATTTGTCTCACCACGGAGTACACCTGACTGTTTATCAGAACCTTGCACAATCAAGCGTGATTTGGCCGACATTACTGCAGAGTGGAATTCAGCACTATCCAAGACCATTGTCGTTGAACGAAGAGCAAGCTACAAAGGCGCGCGCTGTGTCATGCGGCGCGCCTCGACGCGCTTCGGTTCAAGCGCTAATTGCGTCACACGCGTTCGTATGTAGAGCACGGCAGTCGCCTCATATCTGTTCAGACACCATGTAGATAGTTTAATTATAATATATAGTATATAGTCGCATCGAATGCCATGATATGTGCTTGTCGGAATGTTAAAGATGTTGTTCTGTACAACCCCTCACGGATTGTTCCATAAGCACGTAATATTGAATCCAATCAATGTCAGCGACTCGGAGGCAGCTATCCTGAACATGAAATCGAAGCAGCTTCACTTACAGAGAATGGGAAAAGAATGGCCCCAGAACAAACATCGGGAGCATGAGACGGCGCATCTTGGACACATATTCGGGAAGGTTTCACCAAACACTTTGGCATCAAGTGAGATTGAGGGTGCTTTCCGCGGTACTAACTTCAAGAGAGGATATGGCCGTCGGACCGAAGACTTGGTATTAACTTCCTGCAACAGAGTCAGTATCTTTACGCGGTATCGTCGGAACAAGAGCGAGCACACGAAGCCCTTGAAAGAGTAAAAGGACTCACCCCGGCAGTAGCGAAGATCCCTCAGTCGACTTTCCGACTCGACGCCTTTGCTCTGGTTCGATCCTACTTCACTCACTGGCCTATGGAAGATAGACCATCATTTGATATCGCTATATCGACACGCCGAAGATACCCAGAATGTGCGATCACGCCTTCATGTTCAGGAGCGAGGGCAATCGGAAGGGCTCGTCCTTCAGCCGGTGAAGCCCGGAAGACGTCCAAAACGCCGTAAGCCGCCCTGATAACACGAACCTTGTGTATGAATGGATGTGGGATACTCAGCTATCGTTGCGGTGGAACCTCGAGCGTTCGTGAGGAAGGGCTCGGTCCGATCTAAGTGGGGCACCAGCGAAAACGTATAAAGCATGCCTTGCGAGAGGTGGTGTCGACAGGATCGCAGTACCAATCTCCCATACTTCTATACAACTCGTCCCCATCAGCAAACATGGCTGGCAAACGTGAGTTCTTCGGGATGGTCGTCTGTGCGTCGACTCACTCACCATGCACAGGCACTGGCAGCGCCAAGAGCACCCAGGCCGACACGTCGCGCATACAACCGTCTCAGGTGAGTCGCCGACAGACGTCTCCTATGGTGCATTCTCGTTGACCGCAGTCCAGGCCAAGGGCACTCAGAACGCCAGCAAGAATACGGCCACCCCCCGCGCTCAGTCCGGCGGGGTGCGCAACGCGAGTGCCAACACGACCACGGCTAGCAAGCCCACAGGCACGCCGACAACCGCTCGTGCTTCGACTACCAGCCCGAAGAAGTGATCGTTGGCGCAGGAGGCGGCAAAGGGTGGTCACAGCCTGGAAGAAGCAGAGTGGAATGGAATGAAGATGTTGTAAATGTAATATAGACTGGCTTCAATGCTAGTGTGTTGTGTCGCTTCTGGTGTTGTGTTGGTTCAGCGTCAACGTTTCAACGTTCGACGTGTCCGGGCCGTCTGCCGGGCGGCTCTAACATGTTGCTCGTGACGACACCGGCACACAAGCCTACGGTGCCTACCTAAGCTTTCCCCACATTTTACATCCTCCACATGAAACCTTGACCTCTCCATCCTCGCAGACTCTTCGCCTTTCGAATGAGTCCAGATGCCGTCCCTCGCAATAAGAATTTCGAGCATTTCCTCCGCTCCGGCATGGCCGGAGGGGTCGCAGGATGTGTCGTGCGCCTCTTCTCTCGCCTTTCTCAGAAACATTACTGACATCTCTGGGACAACCTAGGCGAAGACCGTCGTTGCCCCGCTCGACAGAGTCAAGATTCTTTTCCAGGCATCGAATCCCGATTACCAAAAGTATGCCGGTACGTACTCGTGCTACATGTCTTCTGCATTCACTCAATTTTCTTGTTCTCGACTTTCGCAAGGCTCATGGAGCGGTGCCTTCCGTGCAGGGGCTCAAATCTATGCCGATACGGGCATCCGAGGACTATTGCAAGGTCACTCGGCGACGCTGTTGCGAGTGTTTCCCTATGCGGCCGTCAAATTCGTAGCATACGACCAAGTGCACGATGTGCGTCCTTTCCTCTCGCCATGCTTACATATGTTCACGATAGTGTAGATCTTGATGCCTACCCGTGCTCAAGAGACAAACCTGCGCCGATTTTCTGCGGGAGCTATATCCGGTACGTTCTCGCTTCAGCTTTTCGCTCGATAGATGCTAGATTCATGGAGTGTCCTCTAGGCGCGATATCCGTATTCTTCACCTATCCCCTCGAACTTGTCCGCGTGCGCATGGCATTCCAAACTCGCCCTACAACCTCTCTGTCGCCCAACATTCGTCCCACCTTCCTCAGCGCTGCCAGAACTATCTATCATGAGGGCACGCCAACTGCCTCACAGACTTCCCGACAACTCTTTCACTCCTTTCCTGTACTCAAGTTCTACCGGGGCTTCACCGTGAGCATGGTCGGCATGGTGCCCTACGCTGGCACTGCCTTCCTGACATGGGGCTTCCTCCGCGCTAAGCTCCTTCCACCAGGCGCACGCCATACCCCACTTGCGGATCTCGGTATAGGAGCTCTGTCGGGTGCACTTGCTCAGACAGTGTCTTACCCATTTGAGGTCGTACGTCGACGCATGCAGGTTGGTGGATTGACACAACCGGATCGCTGGCTGAGATGGGGAGAAACCGTTCGCGCGGTGTGGGCACGGGGTGGCTTCCGCGGGTTCTATGTTGGTCTGAGCATTGGGTACTTGAAGGTGGTACCAATGAACGCAGTAAGCTTTGCGGTATGGCAGGGTATGAAGCGCTTCCTGGACCTTTAAATATAGTGGGGGTTGCATGGTCCATCTGTGTATTGTAGTAAGACATCCATTGCGCACAAAGTACAAGTCATGAGACTCCTGGTAGAGCTTCGTCGCGTTTGCGTCGCGTCGTCTCGGTCTAGCCCGAGCCGCGTATTGAGGAGTGGTGGCTGTGCTCCCCGTCTCCGCCAGCCCGACTGCTGTCCAAGACGCGCTATTGTTCCATTGCTTTCCACTTCCCCTCTCCACCTCAATATTCAAGGTGCCGGATTGTCTTGTAGCACTGACGGAGGCATATAGTCTCTGCTTGACCGTCTGACAGGCTCTCGGCTACGTGACTTTCGTCAGGTCAAGTCGCCGGCGAAGCCTCCTCATTCACAGGCGAATCCCTTTGTTCATGGCGCAAACGTTCTACACCTCATGCGCGGAGGTGCTATCGCTGTGTCAGTCCCAGAAGGATGACCTCGCTGCCTTGCTGGACCCCGACTCGGGGTTCGCACCCCGTCTTCGTCAAATATGCCATGACCAGTATGTTGTTTTCTAATGCGCGAGGCAGCTCAAATCACGCGTTTCCCAGGCTAGTGGACCTCGAGGAGAATATGGAGAGTTCTCAGGAGGAGCTCGACGCGCTGAGGATGGAGTACAATACGTGGGGTCTCCTACAGGCCCTCATGCCGTGAGCACTCGCTGTTCCTACTATTCCCTTGTTCTCACCGAAATTACTCTCTCAGTGCCCGAAAGACGGAACCCGAACCTCAGCCAACAGCACGCGCATTGCTAGCAGAGAACCCTTATACTCCGACGTCGACTCTCGCTCAAGCAACTCTGGCAGCATCTCCCACCCTGACTGAGCTTGTGGTCGTTCGCGAATGGTTACACGACACGGCCCCCGCGCCACCACAAGCAGAGGCGTCGACGGGATACTGGAAGTTCACTAAACATCGCGTCATGCAAGCCTTGAGGACCGGGAGCGATGGCAGAGGGTTGGACAATGTTGTCAAACAGATGGATCCTGACACTGTAGGCAGAGAGGATGGGAGTCATCTGGCAGCTGATGATACAGTGCGCTCCTACTCCTTGATGCTTAGACCAGACTGATATTGGGCTCGCTAGAGTCACGAAAAAGCGCTCACGCAAGCCCTATATGCCTATGTTAGAGCGGGAAAGCTCGAAGAAGCGGTTGAATTATGTCGAGAAGCACATCAACCGTGGCGAGCAGCAAGCATCCGTGGGTCTTTGCTCTTTCGGTGGAAGGCCATAGGTAAGCGCAGGCACTTGCATCAATAAGGCGTCTAGTCATATGCTCTCGTATAGCGAGCGAGCCACACGAAGAAGATGGCCAAGAAGATGCCGACGCCGAGGATGTGTGGCGGGGAAACAAACGACGTAATCTTTGGAAGACGACTTGCACGAGGGCAGCGCTCGATGTAGGTCTCTCTGTACCAAAGTATTCCTCTACTGACATTATTGCCGTAGGCTCGTCTCAACGAGGCCGAACGCGCGCTCTATGCAGCCCTTACACCGTCTTCCCAAACTGCGGGGGTACTCCAGAAAGCATGTAGGACGTGGGAAGATGTCTTATGGGTGCATATAAGCATTTTATGCGAAGAAAAGCAGAGCGCCGCTTTACGGCGACTTGGCGGAGGGTTTTGGGAGAATGGGATCAGTGCAGTGGAAAAGACTTTTACTCCGGGCTCAGCAGGGCAGGAAGAAGAGGAGCAGGAGGAAGAGCTTTGGCGAGCAGAGGTGGAGAAGGCATTGGAGACACTGGCGAGTGTCTCAGTCGAAGACGGGTGAGTGTATGGAGTTTTCTGCGGTCTTCGTTTTTATTCATAGAACGAACGAGGACAGATTACCAGCGGACAACGCCTTTCATATGTCACAACTACACATCATCTTAGATCGCACAGACGAGTTATTGGATGACTTCGCTGCGCGTCTACAACAGGGATTGTACGACCCTTCTTCATCTGAGTACGTAAATTCCTCTATTTAGACTTGCAGATACTCACAAGCCAATTACAGATATCCGACCATGACTAGGTTCTTCGCCCACCTATGTCTCTTTCTCCAAATGATCGACATCCCAGTCTCGCCTCTCGCGACGCAGACCATCTTAGAAGCATATCTGCAAGTACTTGAGGTACGGTTATCGGTCCTTACGACGCGTGTTCGCTGCCTGATGCTCCAAGGAAGGCTGCTGGCCAACGGGACCTCATTGCCATGTATGCCGGCGCTCTAGGAGACAACGCTGTCGCGCGATACGCCCTTTTCCTCACCTCATTGGGGCTTTCCGCAGACATCAACGAACGTCGCTTGGCATTGACGCGTGCACGCGAGCATGGACTCGATATGGAGGAGGTCGCGGTAGTCACCGCGGAACGAACTATGGAGAAAGCGTTCGAGGCTCTACCTTCGGCCGTGAAGGGCCCCCTGCCGTCCTTGATCTCTGCCATGCAGGGATCCCCGAGCGAACCAGAGCTCCTTCTTTTACGTTCCATTGAGTGGACTACCTTCATGGAGGGCACCTTCGACAGGGCTTTGGAACAAGCCGATGTGATCTTGAGGTATTTCCTTGGTACGTATATCAGCGTTCATCTACATGAGTCCACTTCTAACGAACTTGCTGGATTAGCATGTGGGAGAGTGCATGTTGCACGCCTGCTCCTCGACATGCTACCTGCAGAACTTGCTTCAATCAATGAACCTGAAGAATTCGCAACTGAGTATCTGCATCTCAGACAATTTTTCGTGATCTGGGATATCCTTGATAGAGTGGTGGAATGTCAGGCCCTGGAGGCACCGCAGATGACACGGGATACCCGGTCAGCCTGGCTGAGGGACTACCGAGTCAGTCACAACTACAATGCACATTCTCCATTTGACTGACCTCTGCTTTCTGTGTATCAGGGCTTGATCGAGCAAGCTCACGAGCTCATCATCAAACTTCTTACCACTGATTGGCTCGTACCCGAAAGCGAACCCATTGGACGTAAGCTCACAGCTATCGATGCGCTTCATGTCATCACCTAACGAGCTATGTCTAGGTGAACGTCACCATCGTGAATTGACACGGATACGACAACTTTACATTCCAGAGCTCATCCTCCGATTGCATGTCATGCTCTTGAGTTCAAGAGACAGAATACCCGAGTGCGTGCCTCGATTTGACTGTCTCGCTTTGGGACTGAAGGGGGCTTTCAGAAATGTCAAACATGTTCTGAATCTCGCGAATATCGTAGCAGATTCAAGATATCGGCTGTACGAAGACTTCGCCGGCCAAAATGGACGGAGGCTTGGAGACTATTTAACCGCTGTCAGGCAGGCTGTAATCGCAGGGCTGGAGCACGGAGGATCCGACCCATTCCAGGTCGTCTCGTCTTGAGGGCATGGAGCCTGCAAACCTCCCGCATAATCGTTGCCCGTCACCGTGCTTTAGTTTGTTAGTAACTTATGACGACTAAGCTGTATGATGCAGATGCGAGACTCAGATCGACCTGCCGAAACTACTACTGCTATTGGCGATGACCCCGTCAGGACTGACTATAGCGTCCATCTTCCAGTCGTGCTCTCCTACAGGGACTTCGCCGTTCTCCAGGATTTGCTGGCGTAATGCGAGAGCGACTGTTCCATTCGAATTATAGGCTGCATGCGAGAGAGTTGGGCACTGACATACCTAGCATAGGCCTTCGCTTTCCGCGAGATGCAGCGAACTCTGTGTATGATGAGATAAATTGGTCATAGTAGCCCTTCCCGTGACCCAGGCGAGACAAAGTGGAGTCAAAAGCAACACCTGCGCCGCAGATTTGGGATACCATCAATATGAAAAAGTGTGTAGAAGGCGAACCTGGCACGAGAATGAGGTCAAGAGGGTCACTCCGAGGGTCCACAGCTATTGAACACATAAGTTCAGATACGACTACTTCTGTGGAGATGTCGAGAACACGAACCATTCATCCGAGGCGTGCCCTTCCAATCGTATGAAGGCTCCCTGATCCCCCATACCCCTCCTGGAAGAGTCTGAAGATCATCCTCTCCGTAGATCTTCAAGAAATCCATATGCCCAGGCTTAGCGACGTCCACCTTGGGCACAAATAGCGTTTTCGCTATCTTCCATCCAGTTGTCACCTCTACATCGCCCGGAAAGCAAGCAGTATGCACGCACCGGCTCGAAGAATCTCGGCCACGAGCATGGACGTGTCTACTTCGCCGGTGGGCATACTAAGGAAGCAGCTTACGGTGTCGCTGGTGCGAAACCAGGGTGCCAGCAATAAAGTTTCTGTGATTTTCCGTGCTATCCGTTGCAGAGACTAAGTCATATAAGACACGGAGGGAAATTAAGAAGACTACATTGTGATTGGTAGTCCTCCGGTGTGGCTTTGGACAGTGAAGACGACATGGCTTTTCTCAGCGCGCGTTTCTGCGCTTGAAGTGAAGCCATGCGTGGCAAGGACTTGGATTAGAGCGTCGACTGCAGGGCGAATCGAAGCAGAGCTGCTGGGTTAGCCTGAGTGAAGGACGAGCTCAATTGCAAGGATCTGTTGCAACGGTTTCGCGGCCGAGTCAAGGCCGAGCTGACTAAGTACTGCCGATCGCGCGAGTATGTGGCTTCGTGGCCTGAGCTCTCCCAAGCTCGACGAGTCAATCACTCATCACTCCCATTTACTGCATATTATCATAAGTTATGAACTAGTACTGTATGGGTATCTCACGAATCCTGCTCGTGAAGCAATCCCCGACATTTACCCCGGTCGGAAGTCTTCCGGCTACGAGCTCGAGTGGCCCGAACAAGTACCGTAGTGATCTTTTAAGCAAATTTCTCAAAGAGATATGACCCTGGTCTCCCGCATCCAAGACTGACCCAAAACACGCTACAGAGATAGATAGTTAGCTCAGCGGACGAGAATTTATACGTTTGCATGGCGTACCATGTACAAAATCAACCCGTCATCACATAACTCTACCTGGACGATCTCACCAGGACACGTGTTGGGGATAGGGATCTCTTTGTAGAGATAAGTAACGCTCGTTTTCACTTGCTCCTTCAAAAGCCGTCCGTCAATGGTGTCACCAATTGATACCATGCTCGGGGAGTCGCCGCTTGAAAGGACCTGGTCACCGGAATGTATGGCAGAGCGTGCAACCCTCCTTGGGTGATAGTCGAACACGACAAGTATTTGCTTAACACAGTCCTCGAGCATTATGTTCTTCCACTGCACGGTCTTCATTCCATAGACCGCCCATCGTTGAGGCCTGAAAGGACCGGTATGTCGAGTAAAATGCGACATGCTGGGTCCCCACGCCTTCCACAACACTGGAGACATATCCCCACTCTGGAGGTGGGAAAGAATGGTCTGAGCTGGAAACCGGAGCTCAAAAGACTCATGACATCCCCCACCGGTGACCATAAGGCAGATGACGAAGAGTCGGTCCTTTGGATCATGATAATAAAGCCCCATGCGCTGCAATCCCGATGACCGGCGCGGAGCGTGATTTGGACAGAACCGGAGGATCATAATTTGGGTTCGCTCCTGCAGCTCTGGCAGGATGAAGTCGCGGAGAGGGGAGAACTCCCCGTTCGGTGTCCGAAATCTATACGTCTGTAGCTGGATTTCTTCAACGGAATTGAAAGGACCGTCGGCGCGGTACGCAAGTATCATGATATGACTGTCGTCCAAAAACGTGAAGGATGGGAATTCTATGCGAGTTGGGTAAGCCCTAGGCAGATCCTGGTAAACGAACGCCTTGTCAACGAAGAGTTATCTGAACGAAGGGCAGACCGGATCACTTACCGACTGTGACTCCTTCATGCCCGTCTTCCAATTCCATATGACCAGAGCTCGACGTTGATTCGAGACTGACGTAGCTTGCATCCCAAGCCCAAAATAGTCGCCACATATTTCGCCAGTATGGATATCTGGGCGGGCGCCATGCAACTTGATTTCGCCTGGGGCAGAAGATGGGTGGGGAAGACCACTAGAGAGGGACAGTAATTTTATTTCCAGGTTGAAACTGTACGTCCGTCAATGAATGGCACGGAAATTGCTGTGATAAGAAGACCTACGGCCAGTTGGCAGCGGTGATGATGATAAGGAGATCTTGAGCCGAATCCATGTAGAAGTCAATGATGGCAGAGTCGAACTTGAGCTCCCACTGATCGTGCTGTATGCCGCGTAGTAAAGACGGCACTCTCTCGAGGGAAAGAGTTCGTGCATCATTATCGACGACGGTGGCCAGTACACTCCCAGAAACATGGTGTAGCCCGTCTGTTGACCCGAATTCGCGATCAGATAGGTCTGTCCATGACAATTCCTTCCAGGCTTTGTCGTACGCCTTCAAGCTCTCGAGTCGCTGAACTGTTGCAAAGCGAGGGTCCATACCATCGGACATCCCAGAAGCTGCAAGTTCGATGGCATATTGTAACGAAATGCAATCGTCCACGATTGCTTTCAGTGTGTGGCATGTCTAGAAACAACTGATTACTGTGCTGTCCGATCGCTGCCGTTGGTTGACTTGCCTGTTGCGCGCCCAACAGAGTCCTGATATCGAGGTATTCGAAAATCTTAATGATGAGCTCTACAGGGAGAGAAGTCAGTTGCAAGTGTGCCATAGGGGGTGGATGCAACAACTGCTGGAGACGGGTCAGTAGACTGGAGACAAACTGGAGACGCCTGGAGACGCTCGTCGTCGCGTTCCACGTGGCTAGCGCGTGGCTGTGCACACGCTGAGGCTGTGCACACTGCCCTAAGGCCCGCAGCAAGCCCGACCACAACTTGCGTCCCGACCACAACTTGCCTCTTCCATTTCGTTCACTTCCTCTCTCTCTCGCTGTGGACATGCCAGATTATGCGGCTTTGATTGCCCATATCATCTCCCAGACTCGCCAAAATGTCGACTTTCTCGTCTCCCAGAACCAACTCTCCCCAGACGCGGGGCAGGACATATTGTCCAAACTTCCAACCGCGAGCGATCCAGCTCTTCGTGAACTCTCAGACCAGACACGTCGCATGACGATTCCATCCCCAGGACCCGCAAGCAGCTATGGCCCACCTACTCGTCGTGATGTACCGCCACCGCCCCCGCGCTCTAGCACGCAACGCGCGAAAGCGCTCTGGGCATACAACGAGAATAACCAGGTAAGCTACTGATCAAAGGTACCCGGCCATCGCATCCAATAGCCTGCTTTCCAGGAGCCAAACGATCTTTCTTTCCGTGCTGGGGATATCATAGAGATCATTGCGGAGACGAATGCAGACTGGTGGACTGGCAGGATCAATGGGCGACAAGGGCTCTTCCCTTCCAATTACGTCGAGAAGCTCGAGGCTTCTTCTGCCCTTCCTCCTCCGTCCTATCCTCCGTCCAATGACTACAGGGGCACTCCTACTTTCTCCCCTCCAGCGCCTTACGTGTCTACGCCGGTCGGCCCTCCTGTCATCTATCAGCCTCCGCCACCGCAGGGATACAATCCATACCTTGGGCCCCCTAGTCAGCCTGCACCCCCTCAGCAGGTGGTACAGCAGGCGCCACCACAGAAACAAAGCCGCTTCGGTGGTCTCGGTAACGTGGTAAGTTATGTCTTGCTGAGTAGTTGATCCCGTCTGCATTCCTTGACTGATGATTTGTATCCCAGCTTGCGACTTCTGCTGTTGGTGGTGTCGGCTTTGGTGCAGGTTAGCGCTTTATATCGACGGATCATTCCGCGCATAGCATGGTTACTAACCCTCTATTCAAGGTTCTGCCATCGGAAGTGGCATCGTAGACGCCATCTTCTAGCTGTATCACGTACTTTTCTGGCCTCTGGTCCGTATGTATCTCGTCTTCTCCAAGTCGCTGGACTTTGTATCTGTCTGTTTTGGATCGAGATCCTCGAGAAATGTATTCCGTTGTTTGTAGATTACAGCACTCGCACAGAGCCAGGGGATGACCGGTGTCCTATGAATACTCCCTTGCTAACGCTTGCTTGACTTGTCATGTATATAGTTGTCGATACGTAGACAAGAGACACCTTGATGTCGCAAGCTATGTCTGAGCGGGGCGAGGCCGCTTAACGACGCGATATAATCACAGACAGAGTCAAGCACGACGGTCTTTGGACGGAGCGCCCCGTTTCAAGGACAGTCTCTAATGTCTCTGCCGCCGTGGTCTCTCCATTTCAGCCTCTACCTTTCCAATCACTAGCTTCATTACATCTCCGCCTTTCGCTTCGAACATTCAAAACCAATATGCAACATGTAGAATCTCGCCCACAGCCGCCAATTTATGATCGCCCAAGTACGAAAGACTCTAGCCATACGCTCATACTGGTCTTCTATCTGACGATACTTCATCGCCTCAAGGTCATCCCAATGTCTTCACGCGTCTACAAGCACTTTTTCCGACAACGCCACTGTCTCCGAACCAATCTCCTGTCGTAGAAGGCAGCGACGCGTCACATCAACCTCCAACGCCGCCGCTCAAAGTAAGGATAATCACTTGGAACATGCATGAATCACTGCCGAAGGTTAGCTTCTCCGTGTACAACTTCTCCATGCCTCTGGGCCGCTTACACACGTCTTCCAGGGAGACCTGCAAGAGCTTCTGGGCGTGGTACCTCCGTATACGCCCAGTGCGTCTGGCAATACTCCAGGTGTTCTACCGTATCTGACCGAGGGCAGCGGGCATCCGTATCACCTTGTCGTTGTGTGAGCTCTACTCGTCTGACTAAAATCCGGATGTTTGGTTCGGGGAACTGATACAGTTTGTAGTGCCGGACAGGAATGTCCGAGTCTTTCAGGTGACTCAATTATTCGTGCACGAATGATACCCTCTCAGACTTGCACCCGTAGGCATCCCACTGGGACTTGGCGCCGGATTCAAGCTGAAGGAGAAGGAGAAGGAGAAGGAGAAGGAAAAGGACGCGGACAAGGCGCGGGATAATGACCCGGAGCGGGAGCTGGAGAGGAACAGACAGAAATTCAAGGAAGGGTTGAAGGAGCTCCACCGCAATAGACTACTGAAGCAGGAGCAGGAAGAGTCCTCACACCACCCCCCTTCCGGATGGACGTCTATTTTGGAGGACTTCTTCTGCTCCGGCGTGCAGGGCGTGGGTCACGCGCGGAAGGATTTTGTGCGGTCAGACTCGCGTGCAAGGGACTTGCGAGCTCCAGAATTGGATCGCGCGTTTTCGACCGGCGACATTCACAGGCGCCGAGCAGTGTCCAAGGTCAGCGACGTTCGCAAAGGGCCATATGAGATGCTGGTCAAAGAGCGTATGATGGGAATATACCTCGCGATCTTTGTTCACCGTGATGCACGCCATCTCGTCGAAGGTGCACCTCTTCATGTTGTTCCGTTCCCTTGAGCTGACTTGTCGATCCGTCAAGGTACATCGAAGTCGGCCGTTACAGCTGGGCTTATAGGCGGCAGAGTTGGGAACAAGGGAGGTGTTGGCATTAGTCTCAAGATCAATGGGGCTACGATGCTCTTCGTCAATGCTCATCTCGCAGGTCCGTAACAAGCATGTCGCATCTACGGATTATCTCTTATCAGTCAGCACAGCTCACGAAGGCAAGTTATTGAACCGTATGGCCAATTTGATCAAGATCAAGGTAAGGCATCGCTCTTCTTGCGTGAATCATACTGACGTTTGCTCAGAGCGAGTTGTCTGTCGACCCTTTCTTGAAACCCGACGACCACCGTATGATGGCTGAAGGTTGGTCCACTGTATGTGCGATAAAATTTGCGACTTACGTTGCTGCGCGCGCAGACTTGACAGACAAGTTCGACTACACTTTTCTTTGTGGCGACCTTAATTTCCGCCTTGACATCTCCCGCCTTCACGCGGATTGGCTCATCTCACGACAAGGTAAGCATTCGTTTGCTGCGGGAGCGCAGCATGTCTAAGCTACCTGCCAGAATACGCACAAGCACTTGCGTTCGATCAGTTGTATAACATCATGCGGAACGGCCAGGCATTCGTCGGCTTTCGGGAGGGTCCCATCAACTTCCCTCCTACCTTCAAATACGACGTCCTGCGCACTTTAAAATCCAAGCCGAAACGTGGTAGACCGCCAGGTGTGCAGGAGGTTGTCTCAGAACTCTCTGGGGATGAGAGTGCCCCGAGAAGGTCTGAAAGCAGACTCAGTCGAGATAGCTCAGAGGACGAGGACGAGGAACCCGACAGAGAAGCCCTTTCTGTAGTGTCGTCAGGGACTGGATACTCGAAGAAGACGACCGATGCAGAAGACGACGACGGCGACAACGAATCTTCTTCTGAAGATGACTCAGACTCAGACGAGGAGGACGTACGGCAGAAACCCATGCCGCAACGAAATCATGCGAAAGAACTTGTCAAGAGGCTGTCGGTCACTGCCGCCCTCAAGGCGAAAGTCAAGTGGCAGGAACTTGTATCGCCTGGGTCTCCGCGACCTTCTTCAAAATGGCCGAGGGCGAGCGAGCGCCCCGTTCGCCGCGACATCGAAGGTCAATCGTCCTCGATGCCTGTCACGCCTTCGCTAAGCAAGCAAAGTACCACATCTTTCTCCGGTGTTTCGACGAGTAGAAGTGTGGGAGATCACGATTCCCTCGTGCATTCCCCTCCAATGAAGCAGCGACCGAGTTCCATAAAGTCCGTCGTCCACAGCGTGCATGATGGTGTAGATGGTGAGAGAGACGACGACAAGGGGGTCTATGACTCGTCGAGTAAACAACGCGTTCCGAGCTGGTGCGTGTCTATCTGTCTTTCGTAGTAACCCACTGACCGCAATGCACCGTGTCCTATGGTTAAGGTGTGACCGCATCCTGTTCAAGTCCACTGTCAAACCGGATCCCGAAGGTGACGAAGATGATCGATCCACAATACCCCGTTCAAACTTTTTCGCAAACGCGTGGCGCTCATTTTCGTCTCGGGGTCGGAAAGAATCCATGGGCTCGATGCATTCGACTGATCAGCCTTCCCATTTTCCTCCTACAGACGCCCCCTCGCCACCTGATACCCGCCCGCCGTCGCCGTTACCATCAAATACACCCGCCAGGAGGCGTAGACGTCCTGTGTCTATCGAAATCTCGCCTGATCTCCAGTTTCCGCCCCCCTTGCTGTCGAAGTCTCACTCCAGCATGGCTTTGAACCGCCAATACCAGAGTCCGACACATTCCCCACCTCTACCCTCGTCTCCACCGCGTCCTAAGACCGCAGTCCCCGTTCGCGCGAGGACGGCCCCAGACTCCCAGCCAACCGTATCACCTTCATTCCCATCGTCATCTGGCAGTAGTTCTCCGGAACTTCCCCCGCCTACTCCACCGAGGGATGTAGCACACAATGCCAACGTCCCACGCTGGCGCCTTCTTTCTTTTCTGGCACGCGACCCCCACGAATCCAGGGCTTCGACCCCTGTCAGCGAGATACTACCTACTCCTACCCGACCACGGAGAGGTGAAGTAGTATGCCTAAGCTACGGCACTTTGGATGATCGGGGCATGCGACGGTTAGAAGGTCGCAGCGATCACCGCCCGGTCATCGGATGCTACGCAGTATATATATAATTTGGATTGATGCCCATACGTATATCCTTTCACTTACCCTACATGATACCTTTCACGGTATATCTATTCACACCTAAATGAGCGATATTTACCTTTCGCGAGGGGAGCCCGGGGAACATGAACGTCACCATGTTCGCCGCTCAGAGGAATGGTGAGCAGGACAGGCGCTATCTGCTCACGAGAGCTGTCCAAAGCTGTCCAATGTCATCTCTCCAGGGTCACGGGAGAAGGTCATAGAAAGCGTATATTCTGTCGTGGCATACGAGATACAACTCCATTAAGCAGAGATCGTGACCTCCACCTCGACACCAGGCTCCAGGCTGATGCTGGTCTGTCAAGCCACAGGGGGTCAGGTAAATTCTAAATATGATGGTACATGTACGCACTATCTGCTTCACGATCTCGCTAGACGAGTGCAAGTCGATCAGGCGTTTGTGAACCTTGAGCTCGTACCGATCCCAAGTCTTGGAACCTTCACCACAAGGCTAGACATGTCGCGAGATTAGTGTATGAAGAAAAGAGGGGTCACTGAGACGCACAGTCTTGCGAGTAGTGATCTTCAGGACCTTGGTGGGGAGACGGACAGGGCCCTTGACACGGAGCTGCTTATCTTTCGCCCGGTTGATGAGATCGTTTGAGACTAGCGAAAAGATGTTTGAGAGAGAGAAAATTCTAAGCATGAGGATTACGAACACTTCTCCAAGTTCCGCACGTTGCTGCTAGTGAGCGTGATGCGGATTTTATGCAACTTGGCCGCGGGCACGGGGGCACCGGTTGCGTCGTATTCTTTTTCACCCTTAGCGACGTAACTCATTCTGGAGACAGAGGTGACTGGGCGACGGGGTTAGGCGTGTTGTGCAGGAAAGCGAATGGCTGAGGCTCACCTTGAGGGTCGTGTTGGGACTTGATGAGACACGGAGATTAGAGTTTCGGGCCAACAGAGTTTTCGGTCGTTGCCGCCGGCAATCTCCGCAGCATGTTATTTGAATATCTCATAATTACTGACGCGGAGCTTGTCACAACTCGGTCAACTCACAACTGCAATGCAAGGTACTCTCATCCGCTCTCTCCCTCCTGAGAAACACTCATAGCTGGCAGGGTTCAACAAGTACTATCCACCGGAGTACGATGATGAGAAGCACAAGAGTCTCAACTCTTTCCGAGGTTCGTGCGCATCGTCCTGTTGGTATCCCTAGCCTCACCCCGTCGCAGGAAAGCATGCCTTGGGAGATCGAGCTCGCAAGATAGACCAGGGTATTCTAATCACTCGCTTCGAGCTCCCTTTTAATATCTGGTGGTACGTGCGTCCCTACAATCTCCGGTCTTCACACCTGAACATGTTTTCTAGCGGGACTTGCGACGCCCACATCGGAATGGGCGTGCGGTACAACTCTGAAAAGAAGAAAATTGGAATGTATTACTCGACTCCTATATTCTCCTTTCGATGCAAATGCCACCTCTGTAGTGGTTGGTTCGAGATCCAGACAGATCCTCAGGTGCGTCGAACAGTGATCTTCGTCGCGACATGTATCTCATGGCACTCCGCAGAATACCCGTTATGTGGTGGTCTCGGGCGCGAGGAAAAAGGAGGAAGACTGGGATCCAGAAGAGAATGGAGGCTATGCCGTTCATGGTGAGCTCTTGGGGTCTGTTCTTTGCTCTAGGTATTTCTGACAGACAATCCTTCAGACACGGAAGGCAAAGCAGAGCCGGTCGACCCCCTAGCTGCCCTAGAGAAGACTACGGACGCGGAGACCAACCTCACGAAAGTTCCAGCGCCGCGCATAGAGCAGCTGCAGGCGGCGTCGGACCGCTACAATGCCGATCCATACTCCCACTCCCTGCGAGTGCGCAAACGTTTCCGAGAAGAGAAGAAGATCGAGAAGGAGAAGGATAAAGTCGATCAGGGAATCAAGGAGCGTTACGGTCTCCCCGCGGACCTCAAGCTCATTCGACCAGACGAGCAGTCTGAGACCGAGGCTAAGGATGAGTGGAAAAAAGGTCGGCGAGGGTTAGACCTCAAGCGTCGGCGGCTCGCAATGGATGCACCGATCGTCATTCCGACGGCCAAGTCGGGTTCGGCATCATCTACGGGTGGTTCCTCCGCTCTGTCAGCGTTGCGGCTGCGCATCCTCGCAAATAGCGCCCGCAGAGTCCAGCCTCTTGTTGGTCCATTGCATACGGATTCCAAGCTGTCTGGCGTGGTCACTCGACGAAAGCCTGTTCCGTAACGGGTTTCACGACCACATGGTGTTCCGATCCATGTAGCTCTAGCATTTGTACAATATTAAGACGCAACTATACTATTGTAGCCTATCGTATAATTTATACCATCCTGATCCTGCATTTGGGTCCACCGAACGGCTCAGTAAACCTGAAACTTCGGCCCTACACTGGGTGGTACTGATGGCATCCGCAAGCAATCCACGGTATCGATAGCAAACCAAACAACAGTTGTAAGAATACAGAGAGCACAGGAGATATGAACGGGAGACACAATTGGAATACGGCGAAGGAGAAGCGGAAGGGGGATCGGGGGGTACGACAAAGAGCAGCATACTGCAGTGAACAGGCAACTAAATCCACACGTAGACATATCGTAAAATAAGTCACATCACGATAAGAAAAGAAAACAAGAGCACGCAGATAGATAGAGAAACCAACAGATACGACGCCAGAAAAATCAACTACGATGACGACGTAGATATTGCCCAGTCCATTGTTGGCATTGGCTGGTCCCATTTCCACCCAGTCGAGTGGTAGTACGAGGACTCACCGCCGTCAATTTCCTTCCAGACGCCCAGTCGTAATGGATCATCGCCCAAGTCATCTACTTTGGCATCAGCTATTTGTGGGGAGGAGTTTGCATGTGCTGATCCTCCAGAATGCCCCGACCCATCAGCTTCTGATGAGGCCGACTGTGGACTCTGGTCAGTGGACGACGCATGCAAGAGATCTGGCGTCGGTGCGATAGATCCTATGGGATCATCCTCAGAGTACGACGAGAAATCGAAGAATTCGACTAGGGGATCATTCGCCGGCATGTGTGCAGAGGGAGGGGACAATGGATCTGACAGGGTGTCGCCAAACGTACTAGACCCAAACGAGGAAGGTAACGTGAAGTCGCCCGGCATTCCAGCAAGGATTGCGTCCAGCGACTCAGAGATGTTCGCAGTGAGTGATGAATCTTGCCCGTCGTTCGCCATTTTGAGTAGTTCTGTCATGCGCTCTACGAAAGACGTGGCATCCTCGTCCGTCTGGATGTTCTCCACTTCCTCTTTCCTCTTCTGCAGCGCCTCGCTCGGGGGACCGTCCCAATCAGGCTTGGCTCTCTTCGGTGACGGCGCAGAATTGGATGCTGCGGAAGGCCCATCGACAATCTGGATGTCCTCCTCGCGAGCACGTTTGGTACTGCCCTTTACGTCCGGAGGAGTAGACGACGAGGCGACAGGAGTCTGAGCGGGAGTCATAGATGGTACGTCTGGAAGCGTTGTCGATGCCTTCGAAGCCTTGCGCCGAGCTGGCACAGGCTTCGGTTTCGGCGCGGATTTGACTTTGGGTGACTTCGGCGTCTGAGGAGATGGAGCTGGCATCGACGGGGTCGCCGCCTGTGCCGTCGGCGTAGAGGCGCTTTGTGCGGGAGGGGGAGTCGGCGTAGAGATGGACGCTGCAGTTCCAGTTGGTGCTTGACTCTGCGCTTGCGAGGGTTTCTTCTTGTGCGAAATGCTGACGTTTCGCGCGGGAGCGGCCACGGGAGGTGCTGTCGGTCCAATCGACTGCTGCTGCGGATTGGGAGGTTGTTGATGTTGCGACGGGAGTGGCGGAGGCTGCGGTTGTTGTGGCTGATTGGGCTGCGGCGTTGTTGAAGGAGCACCTGGTCCTGCAGGCCCCGGCGCACGAATGGAAGACATCAAATGCTTGAACCCCTGGTTCGCATTGTTGACTTGCTGGAACATACCGCGCACGGTGTTCAAGTCAAGGACGAAGCGAGGGTTTCCAGTACTCAGTTGTTGATACTGGTACTTGGCGGTGAGACCCTGCAAACAATCTGAGACAACAAGCTCAGCGAAAAAAAAAATGAGCGCACAATCATGAGGAGCTTCTTGATGACGACGTCATTTTGAGCCATGGCATGGTACAAGGGCAATTTACCCTCAAGTTCAGTTAGTTGGGCCATTAAGCGCTCCAAGGCTTCATTGTACATCGAGCGATTCTCTTCAGGAATGGTGTGCGAGGGGACACGGTCGAGATCTAAGATAAGAATACAACGTACGACGATCAACCAAGTATTCACGAGGAAATCAACGTTGAACATACCTTGGCTCGCTTGCCAGTGGGCTCTGTACTCGGTGATGAAGTCCATTCCCTTCTTGACGGCTTCCGAAGTAGGGCGTTGAATTGCAGATGTTCCGGGACGTTGCTGTCCGGGATTCTGTGGAAGCGATCCCTGTACGCCGGCAGGTGCCATAGAGCCGAAACTATTCGCCAGCTTTCCGTTCGTAGACATCAACGACGGTTGTCCAGGCTGTCCCGGCGTAACCCCCGCCGGCATACCTCCACTCCCAGACGCGACAATCTGCTGCGCAGTGACCGGCCTCTGCGGACCGCCTTGGGCAGGGAGAAACGGTGACATCAGCCGACGCTGCTGCAGTTGCTGTTGTAATTGCTGTTGTTGCTGCTGCTGCTGATGCTGTTGTTGCTGCTGCTGCTGCTGCTGCTGCTGCTGCTGCTGCTGTTGTTGTTGTTGCTGCTGCTGCTGTTGCAGGTGCTGGATCGGCGTCTGTTGCACAGGCGGCGGCTGCCCGTTCGGATTAGACGCAGGGCCTCCGGTGTTTGATAGCGCGTTCTTTGTCAAAGCGCCACGAAACATCTGCTCGGATTGTCGCGTACGCTCCAGTTGATCCCGGTTAGTCTCGACGAAATTGATGATCTTCTCTGGTACCCCTCTGGCGCGCATCTCCGCTTCAGAGACGTGAGTATACTGCATCACCTGGAGCATGATGTCTCTGGAGATGGGAAGGGTCGGGCGAGTAACGCCCGCAGCATGCATGGCGACTTGGTTACCCGGTGGCGGCTGCTGAGACTGTCCGTTTTGTGCGAGTAGAGTCCCGTTGGCTTGGGCTTGAGCTTGAGCCTGTTGAGCTTGAGCGGCTCGCTGCCACAGTTGAACGTAAGCCATGTCAAAGCGAGCTAGATACTGCTTGTACAGCTGTTGGAGGCGCGTCGCTAGTCCAGGAGCAGCTTTCGCTGGCTCAGTATCCGTCGCGGGGAACTGCACGAAACCCAGGCGGCCGCCGATAACAGACCACATGTCGTTGTTGGTAACCTGCATGAGCTGTTTCAATGCTTCCAAAAAGCTTCGTATCAAGGCAAAGACGTACGTTCATATATCCACCAGAAGAAAATACAGTGGCATGCAGCTGGTACATGCTGATTTGGTGGCCTTCGTAGTTGGTCCATTGCGGGTCCACATCGATGTGATTTTCCGCCTTGAACCGACTCCAGAACCCCTCGAATTTTTCCTGACTGAGCGGAGGGATCGGGCCGCCATTCATCAGGGTCTGCCGCTGCATCGGTGGTACCATCTGCGGTTGCTGGAACTGCGGCGACTGCTGCGGCGGTGTACCATTGATTTGTGCGTGCAACCCGCCATTAAATGGCGAGCTATTGGCAGACATGTGTGGGGACATGCGCTGCTGTTGAGATGGACCCGGCCCAGGCATGAGGTGCTGTTGAGGTGTAGGAATGGACCGCTGTGGTGGTGGCTGAGAAGTCGCTTGTTGCTGAGGCATGGAGGGACTATTGCGTTGTTGCGCTCCGCTGGACTTCGGGGGACCAGTAAATAGATGCGGCGATCTTCCCGTCGCGATGAGCCAGTCGGGATTCGTCTGACCGTTTTGCAGATGTTGCGGCGGCAGGCCAGGGGTTTCACTGTGTGCAATGGTCAGTAAGACACCGATAGACCGAGAAGTAGACTCACACAGGACCCATGCCAGCTTGCTGACGGCGCCTGCTGATCTCCCCTGCCACCCGCTGCAGCATTTGCTTCCGCTGTTCAAGCGTCTTCCTAAATTCCGAGACCCGCTGCATGGTAGCGACGTCGTTGTTATTTGACAGCTGGATTATTTGTTGCTCTTGTGTATTTATCGTGTTCCTGAGCGCAGCGAAGGATTGCATCAATTGCCCGATATTCATATCGGTAACAGTGTTGCGCGGCATGGACTGCTGCATTCCGTTCCCAGGTTGAGGTGCGAAGGATGGCGCATGCTCATTCTGCATCGCGTTTGGCGCAAAGGGACCAGGCTGCTGCTGCTGCTGCCCTTGACCGTGAAGGGGCCCCATCCCAGACGCCGGCAGCTGCTGCGGGATCCGCCCCAGTCCTGTGATTTGACCATTCTGCGGCTGTTGGTTGTGTGCCAAGCCGAGTAACTCCAGTTGTCGCGATACCTGGGCCTGTGCCGGATTATTCGACGTGGATGCTTTACTGAGCGCTTGCATGAGAGGGATACTCGAATTATTGCGGGCGTTGAATGCGGCCATCTGCTGCATGGCGCTGTTAGGCATAACGCCATTCGAGAACCCAGTCGTCTGCATTTGCTGGTTGAGGGCCTGGTCATGGAAGCCTTGGGACGAAGATGCCTGAAGAGCGCCGGGCTGCATATTGAAAGGTTGTTGCAACGACTGCTGTTGCTGTTGATGTCCAACCTGGTGGCCGGTTTGGTTGGCACGCATCAGTTCCAACATCTAGCAGACGAAGTCAGTCAGCGACGAACGTAAGGGCAGCGAGGCCTCAGGGAAGACCAGAAGCAAGATACGGCTGGGGCGCCACTGCTGACTAAGCATGCGCTCGAGACGTCAAGCAAGTCGGAGAGCGACGCAAAGCGAGTGATGAAGGGATGAAAGGCGGAAGAAAAGAAAGATCACGGGTCGGGGTTCTGAGCGGCGTCTACTGAAACGTACGAACGAAGGCGTAGGGGCAAAACGGGAACGAAGAACGCAAGGGGTAGGAATATAACAGAAAATAGACGACGACGACGACGACGGCGACGATGGAAGATGAAAGACGTACTCGTTGCTCCATCCCACCACCTGCCATCATCTCACCACCCGACGTAGTTCGATGCTGCTGCTGAATCTGTTGCCACGCCCTCGCGAGCTCGGGGTCACGCAGACCGCCAACGGGGTCGACCTGCTGCTGCTGCACGGGAAGGGATTGCGCCTGCTGAGGAACGAGACCGGGATTGAAGTTCTGGGAGAAAGCAGGATATGCATTTGGCAAGCGATCAGCCATCGTTCGCCCAGGTGTGGGAGACAGGCGAAGGAGGGGCTGCCGCGAGAGCAGGAGAGGGTAAGGGGGGACCGTCGAGCGCGCAAAGTAGTGTGTGGTGGTGAAAGATGGGGTTGGGGGGGAGGAGAGGGCGGGAGGGACGGACGACGGAGAGGGGATGGCGGTGGGAGGCAGAAAGTAGGGCGGACCTGTTGTCCCGTACACTGCACACCCAAGTCAGGGCGGAGTTACAATCTCCGCGCTCTCGCTACAAGTACTACAAAGCCTGCAGCGAGCCTACCTACAGCTACAAAGCCTACAAGTCCTACAAGTCCTACATCCACCTCAGCCACGCTGCACCCTCCACCTGTCGCGGGCCCTCCAGCCGTCGCTGCCCCTCTACCCCCGGCATTTTCGCCCAATTTCCCCACATAACTTCCTCCCAGAATTACATAATACTCTCCCGGCAGCCCCCGGCAGCCCCGTCCGTTCTCTGTCCGCGACGCTGCTTTAATGCTTTGTCTTTGCAGACTCTCCTCCAGGGGCGGCGTCCTCCAGGGCGTCCTCCAGGACAATAATTCTTGCTTCACGCGTCCGCCCCCGCCTTCACGCTGCGGACCGCCATTGATGCACCATGCGGCGCGGCTGGTCCCGCCGCAGCGTCGCGATCATCTCCACCCTTTCCGACACTGCATACCCGGACACCAGCCCCCACCATTCGTTTCATGTCTTCTTCCCAGCCCTACGGTTCCCCACCTGATCCCTGCCAACGTGTCCGCCTCGTCAGTACGTATGTTTCCTTGACACGGTTCTTTCACCGGCCGCATCCGATTATCTCTCGGGCTCACATCCCGGCCAATAATTATCCTCTCTCGACTTTATGAAGGCATGACGTGGGTGCCAACTTCATCCTTGGCCCTGGGCGTTTCTCATGGCGCCAGCTGAGCGCTGAGCGCGCTGAGCTCCATCCATCAGTCGCCGGAAGACCTTCTCGGGATCCGGCGCGCCAAACCGTACTCACGCGCCGTACCCTGCGCTTCAGTAAGACACTCCTGACGTATATGTCGTCTTGTCCTCCTTGTCGAACCGCTGACCGATTCCAAGTTACTGCGGCACGGAAACTTCGCGTATCAGGGCGAAGGGCTAGCCCAGATCCACGTCCATGTATCGCGCTAAGCACTGTGGTTAATCAACGCCTGTCGCCTCTTCATCTTGGAAACATCCCCTCTGGTTGCACGGGTATTCCGTAGCTCAAGACAAGGATAGCTGCCCGGCGTTTGCTCAGGACACTTGTATACCGGAAATTGTGGTCAGCTGATTCTTGCTACCTTCGGGTGCGCAGTTTCAAGTTACTCTACGTACCACGTTGGCAACGACTTAAGTTCCTCGGACATGACGAGCTCGCCAAGGTTATTCTCGGGAGACAGTCGTATTCCCTCCTTGGAACGATCTGTTTGAATAAGTGTACGATGACGCCAAATAGATGGAGCGGGTTCCGACAGTACAACGGCATCGCTGCGTCCGCAGCCTCGCAAATCGGCATGGGACCGTGACTTTTTTGTGATCTAGTGTGCTCCCTTCCATCACATATGGTCATTGATTTATCTGTACGGCGACTGTGGTCATTAGTTAGGCCAAGTTCACTCTTCCGGCCCGATGCATGGTTGCCAACATGCAGCCGTGGCAGGTACAGGCTCGTGTTATGCTTGTAGCATTCACGCGGACGAGAGACTTGCATGCTCGAGCAGATGAGTATAAATCTTGTGAGCGCAACTTGCGGTGATGCCTTGAAGCCGTCCCCGTCGTCGATGATGCCGCCCTGGACGCGTCTCGACGCGCACAACCCGTCGCACGCACACGTGCGCGTGCGTCGAGACGGAAAATCACATGCACAGCGCTCACAGTTCACCCACCTTGCAAACGACATCGTCCATCTCAATGTTTTTTTCGCAGTCTTGATTCTCCTTGTTCTTTCTGTTCTCTCAGCCATGTTGAGATACGTCGTCTCATCAGGTTTGCAGCTCTCCAATCCCCGGTCGTTGCGAGCTCATCAACAGTTATAGCTTCAGATTACTTCTATCTTCCGATTGACGACGACGAACCCTCCACCACCGTACCCCCGCACGCCAAACATATCTCATGGGACTATGACCAGGGTCTCCCAGACACGACTGGAGACCGCGCCCCAAACGCTGGTCCAGGCGGGAGCTCGCAACGCAGATCCCGCCGCGCCCAGGCCATCGCCGACATCCTCGCGCAGACCGACCTTTACAACATCCTCGGCGTATCGCGCTCAGACAAGCTCGATACGATGGATCTTAGACGAGCGTATCTCTCGAGAAGTAAAGCATGTCATCCCGAGTACGCCTTTTTCACCTAGGCTTCGCTTCTCCCGATATCTTCTCGTCCATCCCGATCTCTCCGCTCTCTCTTGCCCGCGATGGCAACCGTGCGCTGACCTATTCGTACGACTTTTAGTAAATTTCCAGATAACCCTGAGGCAACCTATGCCTTCCAAAAAGTGTCTGTGGCGTACAACGTACTCTCAAACCCGGCCTCCCGACGACTGTACGACTCGCATCCTGGCGCGCAGGACTTCACAACCACGAGCGTGCGCGCAGAGGAGACGCTGCGCAGTGTTGTGATAGGTGTCTTCAATGACTTCCTTGACGGCGATCTGGAGATGGTGCGCACTCTACTTCGTGAGTCTTCCCGTGCCTTGTATCATTACGCACAAATATTCATGCCGTGCTCTCGCACAGGCGGTATTAACGATCTCAACCCGTCGCTGCGCGTCAGTGACGAAGGCATAAACTCCATTCTCCTGACTCTACAGTCTCTGCGTGAACGCATCCTGAGTAAGTCGAGTGTGTCATAACCACCGATACTTATCGAATAACCATCTTAAATCGTCAGCTTGTCGCGCTCTTACGCACACACTCCTCTCTACCCTCAGCCACCTGTTAGACACGCATGCCTCCCTCGCCAAACTCTCGTATTTCTCGCTGCGCCCCCGTGCTCGACTGTCCATCCGGCTGGCACGAATCACACTCGCTCTACCCCTCGCCCTCGATCGCGAAATGGCCCTACAGCGTCGCGCGCGCGCGAGGAGTCGGCGACGGCGGGAGCACGCTGTCGATATGGACGTCGTCGATGATAACAGAGATATTGAGATCGACGAGCGCAAGCCCGAGCGTACTTTGTTTCCTAGACGAATACTCGTGCTCATCGAGAGTCTCATCGTGGGGCTGGAGAAGATGGAGGGCGTGCTCACGTAGCCGCCCATCTCGCTTCACCTCTATTCTATCGCTTATTCTTCATCACGGGCTTATTTCCAGCATCTGTCTTATCATCCTCTCCTCCCATTCCCACCCTGCCTCCTGCTATCGTTCACACCTCTCATTATTCACGCATCTATGTATCTGTGCCTCCTTTCCATGTATGCCTTCTCATAACACTAGATAGACCTCGTTGTTCCAAACCATAGACGTACCTTGTACGAGTACGTCACGATATATATGCGTCCATCCTGACAATGAAATACTGTGTACTGGGTTCTCGATACGTCGATATCGACGTGCATACAACGCGGACGTCGATCTCACCTCGTTGTCGAATAGGTGGAAGTAACATGTCAGACTGCATATCACTGCGAACAGTGTAACTAGACAAAAAAGATGATATACAACGATCAGAGAGCCATCTGCGCTATCATCTCCTCGATTGACGGATGTGTTTGGGAGGTGATCGCAGGGAACTGTGGAGGTGATGGCGCCGGTAGCGCGAACGCACTCGTTTTCCATGATGCTGCGATCGTACGGGTCATCGCCACATTCATGCTCGCTAACTGCTGAAGCATGTTTGGCAAACTTCCGAGCGGGATGAAGATACGGGGCCTGCTGGACATAGTTTGCTGGTACTGGCAACGGATGATACTGCCCTACAAGGAAAGTCAAGAGACAGTGAAGCTCATAGGACATGTTACACACGATGCGATAAGATGCGTTGAGGAGATCTTCGTTTGGGTGTGTTGAAAGGTATGTTGGGAGCTTGCTCTCAATGTCAGCGACCTGCTCGGCCAGGCGATTCAACAAAGCAAGCCACGACGAGCTTTGTTCATCCAGATTTCGGTGCTCTGCTCCGCGGTGGCACATAAGATGAGATGCCAAGATTGTGAGCCAATACCTCTGTGGCATGACATGGACAAGATCTGCACCTAGTGAATACGATGCTTGTGCGAGATGGCCGGTGCGTTCTTGTTGCTGCTTGGTTGATTCTGAGACAAGTGGCTCAGGACGCTACTGGTAGAGCATCTATGAACTCCTGCAAGCTGATGCGCCGGTCCGTCCCATAATGCTGGTCAGGGTGATCCATTGTTCCGTTGGGATTCTGAGATTTTCCGACGCAGAATGCAGTTTGTGCGGGTGAGGAGTCAAGTGAGTGGTATGACGGATGAGCACAAGAGCTCACAAGAGGGGTCTGTTCTTATAAATGCTCAGAAAGCCACTCATGCTATCCGGGTGAGACGGGTTCGAACGTTCCAAACCGGATATAAGAAAATGATTGTACAGAGAACTCACATACTTACAGCCTGTTTGTGGCTGGGATTTGCTTTGTCCTCCCCGAACGAACAAGAGTCATGAGGCGAAATGGCTATAGAAGACTCCTCGACGTGAAAAGACAGCCCACAATGCATGTCGCTAGGAACAAAAGAGGAATCAACGGGACAAAGTGTTGTGGCCTGTGAATGCCGCCAAGAGCTACTCGCGAGCTACTCGCGAGCTACTCGTGTTGGTTGAGTGGCCTGAGTCGAGCCCATCCCATGTCCGGTGAATGCTGGCAAGGTCAGTCTCCGGGTTAAATGCGACGTTGAGCAAGAGATCGTCGCAGGTTGTGTAGATGGTGAAGCGTGGAATGGTGACGGAAGGACGTAGTAGCTATTATAGCAGGACTTGGAAGTCGGTTGTCAGTGGACGGCAACGACTCAGTCCGCGACGCGTTGTTTGTGCGTGTTTATTCTGCCGCCCTCGCGCTCACTCGAACGACCACCATGTCCCCGCCAGAGCACAATCCTCCCGGGCTCATCTCCAGCGTCCTTGGGTATATCTCGCGCGAAGTTCAAGACTTTGTGTCGACCGCTACTGGGGCTACTGTCGGAGAGGTCAGCTCTACAATATGTCCCCGATACGTTGTCTCAGCATGGTTCTTGTTTTTTGCAGAGCTCGGGACAGGCTCAACTATCGAAACCATGTCGAAGCGAAGACCGCCGCTGGAATATACCGACTAGACGACTGTCCTCTTTAAGTCATGAAGATGAGGAAGTGGACGAAGAAGAGGCAGAGGCCAGGCGCGACAGACCGACAAGACTGCCTCCATCCCCACCGCGCCGTGACGGGAATCCACTTCACGCGACTACAATCTCTCCCTCAAGAAGGCGTAGTACACGCCTGACACCGCCGCGTGCGTCACCCTCTCCTTCAGATGCCGCGTTCAACGAAAGTGCGTCCTCGATTGAGACGAAAAGATGGACTGATAACATCGTAGTCATTCAACTCTTCACCACGCTTTAGATTCGGATGTTAGGGATCCGCGACTGCAAACATCTCCACCTTCATCCCCGCCCACTGTATCTCGTCTGCTTAGGCGCCGGCCGTCTGTCACAATGCCAGGTTCACTATACCCCCGTTCCCCCTCCATGGATCTCGAGGACGACATTCCACACCATGTACGTTTTGACTCTCCTGAAGGTTCCCCGTCTAGTGGTCGATGTGGCTCGCAGCGCTACGTAGAGTACGAGGTGCCAGTTGCGGGACCCTCCAGCTCACCCGAACGAGGCTTGAGCGCTAGTGCCAAGAAGTATACGATGCGCCCACGCTCTGGATCATTCGTAGGCGACGCCATAAGGCGATTTAGCAACGATGGAAACTCGTCGTTGTCGCGTCCTTCGATACACACATCCTCGAACCCACGGCAGAGCGTTGTTGAGCCGCCCGTACATTCCTCCAACAAAATTCGTCGACAAGAGGGCGCGGAGTCAGGTCGGTTCTTGGACCTATCTCGTTCAGGGAGCGGAAAGGGGAAACAGCGCGCGCTTGATCCTGACCATCTTGTCGAGGATACCTCGCGTGAAATACGGGTGCGAGGGAAAGAACGGGAGCTCGTCGCAGCCCGTCAAGAGCAGAAAGAGAGGGAGAGGCGATGGGAACAAGAGGTGAACTCTTCAGGAATGAATGAGGAAAGACATGACTACGAGGAGAAGATTCAAGCTCTCGAGGAGGAGGTGAAACGTCTGCGGGAAGAGGTGGGTGATCGTCTCATTAACATGGTGCACTCCCGTTGAACCGCCTCATCTGCAGTTGGCGAGGAGGCCGGCAGCCTCTCTACCTGCCTCTGAACGCTCGTATTCACACCCTGTGCCGCCACCTCCACCACCTCCGCCCCCGCCGACGCTGACAAACGCCCGGATTCCCACTGCCGCCGATACCGGTGCACTTTTCGCTAGTGTAAGAGCCGGATTGAAGCACGCAGGGTCGCCAGTGGAAGCTCCCATCAATGGCGTTGTATATGGTGGGAGGTCAGTGAAGCGTGCCGGCCAACCGACAGTCAACGTCCCGAGCGACAAGATGGCCGCGTTCCTCACCGAGATGAAAACCGTGCGTCTGCGCAAGGTCAATGGCGGTCCTGCCGATCTAGGCAGGCGAAACGAACTTAGCAGCAGTCAAGTGGCCAGTCGTGAGATTGGGCGAATTCAGATGACCAGTCGTGGTGGGATTCAGAGGCCTTCTTCTGTCGACCCTATTTCAGGCGGGAAGCGAAAACGAGCGGCTCTGGATGGAGATAACAACCCGCAAGGGGTCCTCAAGCGTCGTCTCACCGCGTTTGGTCCCCGACGGACTCTCGCAAACCAACTGTCTCGATCGCTTAGTGGTATCTCGTCGACGTCTTCGACACAACCAGTTGCTGGGCCGTCTACCTTACTTGGGATGTCACTACCTGGCTCCCAGTCTTATCCGCCCCTCCTCGCATGGCCGTCAAGCTCCATCGACGGAACAGAAGTGACACCCTCGCTCACGTCCGACAACGACGTGGAACATGAAGCTGGCGACGACGACAAGCTTCCACCGACACCACCCACCCTACCTGCGAGCGATGTCCGCGGTCCCATTATCGTGCTAGAGGAGAACGGCAAGGTGGAAGCCACTCGAGAGATCCCCGATGTTCATATGACCTCTCCGAAGAAGCCAACATCAAAACCTGGACGAGCTACCACTCCCGTGCCTGCAGAAGTCACTGCGGCGGACACATCGTTATTGACTCTGAGTATGCTCGAGAAGCGTCCCCCGACGTCGCCGATGCCCGTGAATATTCCCCGGAAACCCCGAGGGCCAGTCCGTACACAAGCCAGACTGGGCGTCCGCGGAAGAGTGGTACCCGGCCACTCCGACGAGGAAGACGACGACCCGTTACTTCTCACGCATGCTGTAGTGGAGCCGGCGAGGGCGCGACCTTCGAGGACCGATCAGGCTTCGTCCTCGACACGGATCGCACAATCCGGCAGCTCGCGTAGTTCTGAGCTGGCGCAGCGTGTGGGCCGGTTGTCTTCAACCCGAAGCGATTCGCAGGTAACGAACGCAGGAGGGCGTCGGCGGACATTAGACGAAGAATTCAGGCTTCTGGGTGATGGGTTGTCGGAGGAGGATTGGCAGGATCTGAATCAAGAGCCCGAGGTATTTGTGAGCCATGGATCGCGCAATACGCGGACAGGTTTCCTTGCCCATGGCGGTGCGGGCGGGAAGCCGGTGTACATGGGCGAGGGCTACGTTGAAGGCGTAGAAGACGAGTCGGAGGAAGATAGACCTGTTCCGAAGAAGACGAGACCACGGACAGCTCGGAGACGGTGACACGATGCAAGACTGTTTATTGGCTTGAATCTCTTTTGGATCTGCTTGGTGTTTATGGATCCATATTTTCTTGTTGTCGGTTTTATGTAGCGTTGGCACAGGATTTGTATCTACCATCTAAGCTGTCGCACAATATTCGTTACCTCCGGCTCGCGCTTCGGCGACATCGGACTCCTGCCAAGCTGGTCGTTTCAAGCATGCAATGTGTCACTGAGGGCCACTTTCTCGCAGTGACCATCATGTCGCAAGTGCAGTCCAGCGTCCCCACCCAAGTTCTTCAAAGACTTTCTCAGCGCTCGAGAACTTGCATAGAAAGGCTCGGCCAGCATGAACCCGAAATCGCTGATTTGTACGTGTAGCAATCAGCGCGATCTTGTGGCACGCAGTCTGACAGGCTGTCTTGTAATTGATGTAATGTAGGCATGCACATCCTGTGTTGAAGCTTGCGGCCGTGCTGGTCCTACTATACGAGCGGGCAGGCGAGCTTCGTGTCCTCCTGACTACGCGCTCCAAAGCACTGCGTTCCCACCCAGGCCAGACAGCGCTGCCCGGCGGCAAGGTGGACGACACTGACAAAGACGTCTTCCAGACCGCGGTATTTCTTCAACACTCTTAATCCTTTGACGTTCATTCGCTGAAGTCTCCTGCTACAGTACCGCGAGGCATACGAAGAGGTTGGACTGCCGCTCAACTCCCCGCATGTCCACGCGGTGTGTACACTCCGACCGTTCGTCTCTGCGTACAAGATTCTGGTAACACCAGTCGTGGCGCTCTTAGATGAGCTCTCTGTGCTGGATGAACTCGTCGCGGAGCCCGGAGAAGTAGCCCACATCTTCGATCACCCGCTGGAGGCACTGCTGGACCCTGCCATCGCACTCAAAGAGCCGCTCGAGCCTATTGGCAGCGAACACTGGCCTTATGATGTCGAGCTCCATGTGCGCGCATATTATTACCGGGGCTGCGTATCCATCATGAGTCCTAACATTACCCGGCAGAGCTGGTCTGACATTCAGGTTCAGTGGCTGAATAACACAACATACCGTATGCATAGGTTTCGGTCTGCGGCCTCGCCAGTGAAAGGTCTGACGTCGGACATCCTAGTAAGTCACTCTCGGAGTCAGCATAAGAAGCCCGGTCTGAAGGTCTCCCATAGATTCTCGCGGCGGAAATTGCATATGATCAGAAGCCTGTGTACGAACGCTGGGGCGCCGACCAGCTGAAGGACTTCGGTACCGTCTTCCGTGTTTTACAGGAGTCCATTTCCCAGGAGCAGCAGCCCGCGCCGCAATCCGCAATGCAGGGCTCCGTAGCACAGGTCGCGACCAGTGTGTGATCGTGTCACACATGTCGACCTATGATCGTACGTGAGAGATTAATTCCCGTTGAAGAACCTGTGTTGCGGCGAGTCGGACGATAATCCAAACTGCCGTTGGGCTTCCCGAGACCCTGTTTGTAGCGTCTGACGTGAGTGACGCTTCGGGGCCGAGCACAAGCTGCGCAACACATTCCGGATGAGATGACTCAAGCCCGCACAATCAATGTCATGTGAATCCATGCAATGTGGTGCGTTGGTAAACATACTTGTACAGCTGAGGATACGGGCAGTTGAGTAAGAGACGGAGGCACTGCGTTTGTCCCGCACGCTGTTGAGCGGCAAACTATTCGCAAAAGATATCTGTCAAGGAAATTTCATCTGTAGCTGGGAAGAGAAGCCTGCATGAAGGTAAAGAAGGAGAAAGGCTAGCGAAATGACGGAGCGGCCGAAGACGAAGAGCGGGCCGCTGCCAGACAATAGGTCACCGGATGTCGATACAAATACATCGCCAAGAAGTTCCGCTGACGGAAAGGAACGACTGCGGGAATGAATATGACACAAGGTTCTATGCTGAGCGTGTGCCCTGGGTATGGTGCACGCAGCTGTCACTTCAGCGAAGGTGAGTTGCGAGTCGGGCTAGGCCGGGTGCTCTGGCCGCCCTGTTCTAGACTCTAAAGTGCACCCAATCGCATGATCAGGCTAATCGCTTTGTTCACGGCCTCAATGAGGCGCACAGCGATATCGACGGCAGTGTTGACGTCGGGCACAGACGACGAAGCTGGCGTGCGCCTGCTGTCACGCTCGGCGATGTAAGCGCGAGGGGTTGCAGAAGGAGGTGGCATCGATGGAGCATACTGTGGGATCTGCTCTTGTGGCTGGTATGGCGCCGCCGGGTGATTCATGTAGAGTGCGGTGTTCGCCATAGGATGAGAGTTGTAGTACGGGGCCTGATTTTGTGGGTATTGGGCATGGTTTTGGTTAGGAGCCGTCTGGGGTATATAGGCCGAGGCGGTGTGAACGGACGTCGTCGGCAGGATCTGAGCGTTGCCCCGAGCGGGCCACTGCGATGCAATGTTTTCAGACCCCGTCATATGTCCATATGGAGCTCCCGGAGCTGTGGGATAGTAGGATGACGATGGCGGCTGCGTGTGATTCGCCGGGGCAGATGTGCTGGGGTATTGAGAATAATTATGATGGGCAGGAGCAGCATTCGAGGCGTCGGGCTGAGTAGGTCCGGAAGCCCCCCCATACATAGAATAGCTGTGATATGCGTGAGGAGCATGGCTCGTGGCCGAGGTCGTCGTCTGGGAGGTTGACGCGACAAAGGATGGGGTCTGTGAGTCAGGACCAACAGGCGCAAGGCTCGTGCTGTGAAAGGATTGGACAGATTGATACATGTGAGGCCGTTGTCGAGTCTGCCTGAGGATCGCGGCATTGATCCTCTGTCGAATATAGAAGAAACCTGTCGGAATAATCAGTCGTCAGTCCAAGCCCGGCTATACTGAGGATCCCTAGACGCACCATTCTGTAGTACACGCTGGACATTGGAATCTCTCCAAACACGGAAGGCAGACTCCACCTCTACTTCCATCCCTTCGAGCAAAGAGACGACCACAGGAATGTCCTGCATCTGGGTCGGATCCCCGCTCTGTTGCATGAGATAGCGTTCGAGTTCCCTCAACCGTGCACAGAACTTCGTCAGCATGTCGCACATGACATGTACATCATAGCTCGGCTCTTCAGGGATGCTGTATCATAAGCATAAACATCGAAATAGGAGGTTAACCATGAGGGAAGCAACCTACATAGTGCTGAGACCAGGCATGGCGGAGAGCGGGGATAAACAAGCGGATTTGGAGGTACGTGCAAAGGGGCTTATAAGGTTCCACGGATGGTCGGCCGTACGCTCCGACAGATATTAGTATGGCGTCAGGATCTGGCCAGCTACCCATCTGTCAAATTATCTTGCCGATACCTGTGTCTCCCAAAACGTAAGAATCGGGCAAGCTATTGCATGGGCTTGGAAATTTTCAACCAGCGAACAACGAACGGATTCCGTTTCCCGGTGTAACCGTTGTTCATCCATGAGCGTCGGTAACCTCATCCCACAAACACGCATACCGTGCGTAAATTGCACCGCCAGGGTCCTTCTGAAGCACCCACGGTACAGCCTTGCTTAGAAACCAGGTATCGCAACTAGCTGGAACCTAATAGATGCCCATATAAGTAAGTTGCGGATCTGCACGGCTGGAACGCTCTGGATGGTCCAGATTTGTGGAGATGTTGTCGAGTCAAAGGTGATTCTGTCCCGTTTATCACAGCCGCTCCGTCATAAGCAACCCTGTACGTCTGTGCAGTTGACTGGCAGCCTCGCATTGTATGTCGACACATCTGGTCACAACAGAAGAGTGAACTGGCGCAGATACTTAGTCGACGTAGAATATATGCCTGCCTGATCCGGGCCAGTATGCGGGCTAATGGACGGATAAGATGGGGAACACGTTGCAAGCCTGCACAACAGGCGAGGCTAGGAGCAGGACATGTGAGCGCACGCAATCGACTCTGGTCATGAACATACGCGTCAAAAGCCATGGGTCATTAGTATGGGCCCTGAGAGAGGGAATCAGATCGAGCCAGAGAGTTGGTACGCCAACAGGAAATCAGAACAGCGGACAAGAAATACAGATAAATAGAACTGACAAACGGGAGCTGGGACCAGAAGTAGTAGTTGTTGCTAGAAGGTCCGAAGGGGCTTCACGTATACATACTCTCATGCACCGACAACCGCTGTAATCGATGACGAGGTGGATGTAGAGGAAAATTTCTCCGCAGCCAACGCTGACTCAGTTGTAGAGTTGGGCACAGCATTAGCGGTATCCTTTGTGGGGATACCATCACTTGGGGTGGTGTGACTGGTCTTCGCCTTTTTCTTTTTCTTCAGAAGGCCTCCAGGTAGATGTCAATAGAGGGATCGATGAAAGATCGTCGCCTAAAGACGCACCTGCTGTCACCGCGTTCTTTACATTCTCCACAATGTCCCTGCTTTGCTCCAGATACTCGGAGTCATCGAATCGATGCTTTTTGCCAGCAAGCGGTTGGGGTTCGTCGACGCCGCTGCTACTGGGGCCGGCCTTAGGATCGATCCCTAATTTCCGCTCGAGGGCCTCCAGCTTAGCGCGTTGCGCCTCCGCAGCAGCCTTTTTGCGTGCTGGTTCCTGCTCCAAGTACTCGGCAAGTCTGCAGATGAACAAAACAGGTGAGTCAGTCAGGACCCGATATACGAAAAGGGAGCTTTGCCTTTTCCCTTCTTTGATCGTGCTCAATCGGCGACCGCTAAGATCTCGGCATGAGTCGTTGTTGCTAGTCTTTTGACTGCTCATGCGTCCACCTGCGGCCCGCAGCTGCGAACCAAACCCGCCTTTACCACCGCGCATACGCGGAGCGAGGCGAAGCGAGACCACCGGAATGGCGGCATGGTCGGACGATTGTGACGAAAGGGATGCAAGAGTGGATGAGTGACAAGAGTGCCCGGAGACATGCGATAGATAGAGGTCTGCAAACGGGGGGATGAAGTCGTAGCGAGACAGGATGTCGCCGTAAACATCGTCGAGCGTGCTTTCGGAGGGCACAGAGAAGGCGAGGGTGGGGAAAGGTGGGAATGTGGAGATGAGGACGGTGGTGGATGGCATCGTTGGCGGCGGCGAGGGGACGGCGACGAGCGACGAGCGCGGGTTGTGCACGGGGGCGAGTGATGTTATTATTGTTGGCGACAAAGGAGGCCTAGCTAGGGATGCTCTCGTAAGCAGGACCCCTGGACACCTCCACGTATCGCCGTGGCGGTGTCCGGTGTCCTGCTGCTCGCCAGCTGAGCACGCCAGCAAGACCTCTCCAAGACCTCTCCACCACCACCTCCTCCGCCATGGTAAGCTCTTCCCTCTGTTTGTTCCTCAAGCGATTCACCCATGTCCTCGCAGTCTGACTCCGACGCCGCCCCACGCCCCACCGCCTCCCGTGCATCCTCCAACGCGAATGCCGTCGCCAAGCCTCCTGGCGCACAAATTCGGTGCGTGCGCCATCACACCTGGGAAGCACAAGTAGTGCTGGAACACACATTGACCAGATCACTCCTCTAGTCGTCGCGCCGGTGCATCGCAGGTCTCGAAGCCCAACTCTTCGCGGGCCGCAGGGGCGGGAGGCTCGTCGAACACCATGCTCAAGCTCTACACGGACGACTCGCCAGGCCTCCGAGTGTGCGTCTCTCTCTCCTTCACTGTCGTCTCCTCCTTGTTCTGATGATTTCCATGTCGGTCTAGTGACCCCTTCATCGTCCTCGTCCTCTCCCTCTCCTTCATCGCGTCGATATTCTTCCTCCACATCTCGGCCAAGATTATACGTGCATTCACCAAGTAATAGCCTTTTATTTTCCGTCTTCCTCTGCCGAGCGCGTGCTGGTCGTTGAGCGGTCGGGAATACAGTGGGGTGTACCAAAAGGGATCTATTCCTGCGGACTTGTATACATCGCGCAATGGCACGTTCTTTCTCGCATCTGGAAAGGCGTCACAAGGATGTTATCCGTGTGCCAGCTGTTCCCCCATACCTCTTCTTTCCTGCAGGTGTCTCTGAGAGATTAACCCTGGACTTTTCCGTCCAGCACCGCCCAAATCCGATCTTCGACAGACCGCACCGTCGCAGCAGGAGTATTTAAACTGGTCATGAAATATGCGACGTTCCCCAGCGTGCGGAAGTGTACGCTGAACGGAGCGCCGCCAGGAGCCACGGTGCCTTCTCCACGATTTACCGAGGAATTCAGTGCTCGTAAGACCGCCTGAGCCGAGGCCGACTGGTACCCTGTGTGGACACAGTTCAGGATGTCTCATACGAGGGTTGGGTCAGACTCACCAGCATGATCATCCTTCAATTTGATTGCGACGACAGTGCCAAGCGTCATGACTTCGCTCACAATGTCCAGTCTCGACATGGCATCCACGAAGCCAGGATTCCAGAAACTCCATACACTCAATTCTGTGCGCTCCGGCGTCACCGCCCTCCAGGCATCCTGCGCATCCGTCCACGTGTCACCCTCCGCCAACCGCTCCACGATATCCATCGTCTCGTTCGCCACCTCACAGCCAACTGCGTGCGCTGTGTAGCTATGCCCATGCAACAATGCGTCGACCTTGTTGTCGCTCACGAACGCCTGGAAAATTGAGTCCGATGCAAGGGTTGCTGCTAGCGGGACAAGTCCGCCCGTGAGGATCTTCGCATGAACAGAGATGTCGGGTGTGACACCGAGGAGCGGCGCGGTGCTCAGCATGCCGATGCGGAATAGGCCCACGAAGACCTCGTCGAAGATGACCGGTACACCCGACCATCCGGATGGTGAAGAATTGGAGCCGCGCACGACATCGATCATGATGCGCTGGAAGAGCGGGTCGACGAATATCATACCGCCCGCGCCCATCACCAGGGGTTCCAGCACGAGTGCGCCAAGTGGGGGCCCTCCGGCCGCCGCGAGCTTCTGCAGAGTCTCTTGGATAAAGTTGCGGTATAGCGTGGCGAGAGGGCTGTCCATCCTGGACGGAACATCGTATGCCGATGCAACCGAGTCAACCTCTATATCTGGATCATGGCTATTCATCGCCGGTGGAAGTGTGACGAAGACCTTGCACTGGCGGATAGACACTGTCGGAGGATCAAACCAGTAACCTTTCGCCTGGTGCCATTCACAAGTATACACGCCCTCTTCGCATGCATCCATAGCACCAATGGTGTCCCCGTGGTAGCTGCCTTTCAGGCCAAGGACCCCCATCCCCTTCTTTCGCGCCGGTGCCAGGCCTTCGCCATGACGGACATTGTAGGCGCGCAGTGCCATTTTCAGTGCGACCTCCATTCCAGTGGACCCGTTGTCCGATATGAACGCACGCGACGCCCAACCTTTCCCCGGTCCGTCCTTCACGAGGCGTTCCGCAAGCTTCAGCGCGGGTAGGTGCGTCGCTTCAGGAAACATGACGTGGCCATAGCGGCCCGCAGCACGGGCAGCAGCCAGAGTGAGCGAGGGATGCGCATGACCCAAGGCCTGCGTCCACCACGACGCGGATCCATCGAATTGAGGCTGGAGAACAGAATCGCTAGCTGGCACAGTTGCAGTGACCGAAGATTGAGCATGGCCGTTATACACGGTGAAGAAGTCGCCCCACGCGCTATCGATGACATTGACGTCTTTCGGACCCTTCACATGCCCGTGTTGAACGAATGGCCACCAGATGGTGTCAAGTGTACGGCTTGGCATGGTCTTGAGGTCGGCAAGCCTGGCGGCATGACGCTCGTCGAGGTGTCGAAGTACGTCGAAAAGCCCACCAGTCTTGTTTTTCGGGACCAGGGTACGATAGTACTCCTCTGTAACAGTGAAATTCTTCGCAAGGTCGTCTTCACGAGGAGGTGGAGGTTTAAACGCTGACACTTTGACACCGCGCTCTGCGAAATAGGACGCTAGGTATTCCCAGTTACGATAGTACTCGTCCTTGAACAGGAGAACAGAGTCGACGATGTAACCTCGGAGTAACAGTGCTTCAAATGAAGCAATCGTGGAGGATATACCGCCTAATTTTGAATCGCCGACGAGCATCGTAGGGAGGAAGAGCGGACGATAGCTATCGACCTGTGTCGTGCCAGACAAAGTCGGGCTGTGCACCCCTGGGCCAAGCTTTCAGAAGAAGTACGGACACCGCCGCAGAGACTCGCTGAGGAGCTCAGATCTCACCTCCTGCTGTCTCGACGTACATGTGGGCCTTCTCAGAGAACGCCGAAGCGCATCGACGAATGTAACTTGCTACGGACGTCACGAAGGTAGCATCTGACGGTACCGGTGCATGCTAACGAAACATACTGTTAGGGGGTTAGGATCAACGTGAGAGACAAGGAACCTCACCAAGAGTCCATCTTTCTCTGCAGCCATCTTCGCTGCCAAATGTGGGCTTAGTGGTTCTTCGAAGCGGTACAGGCAATGCGCTTGGACAAGAGAGCTGTGCCCGCCGACATAGCGTTTGACGTGTCTGAGCAAAATGTCATGATGTAGCCTGCTCCGGCCTGGACAGGATGGCAATACGTACTCGTCGTCTGCATCTTGCATAGGCCCTGTGCTGACAGGTTTGAGGTAGAAAACTCTGTGCTGTTCGGCCGCCGAGGCGCGGACGAGGGCGGCGGTTATGATGGTTTTACCGACATCTGTGTTTGCCCCAAAGACCTGATGGATCCGCAGATGCTTGAAGAGGAGAGACATGCTAGCTCGAAGGCAACGACGTTCAAGGCATACTAAGTAGTAGTTCGGAGTTGCTTGAGGGCCGCAGAACCTGAAGCGCGCCTCATACTAGCGCAGACAAGCGCCCGCTCGATCGCGCTTCGGCTCCGTCGGCCGACATCCCTCTCTCGAGCAACCACCATCGTCGCCCGTGCAATACTTATAGTGGTATTGGCAGAGACTCAGCATGCCATGGCAGTCTGCAGCCTGCTGTGTCGCTCGCAGGCGGTTTGCAACCGTCGCTCCTCAGGCGCGGATTCCGCAGACTATCATCGAGAAGATTGTCCAAAAGTACGCCGTTGATCTTCCAGAGGGAAGGCAAGTCAAGGCTGGAGACTATGTCATGCTCCGCCCCGAGCATGTTATGACCCACGACAACACAGGACCTGTGATAGCCAAGTGAGTGGCGATCTCTTTCAAGGCCACCCGTCTCTCACCTGCTGGCCCTCTCCAGATACAATTCTATCGGAGCCAAGAGGATCGCATCCACTCGACAACCAGTCTTCACTCTCGATCACGATGTGCAGAATAAATCATCAAAGAACCTTGCAAAGTACGCTAACATTGAGGCATTTGCTCGCAAAAATGGCGTCGACTTCTTCCCAGCCGGTCGTGGTATCGGGCACCAAGTCCTAGTAGAGGAAGGCTATGCATTTCCATATACCCTCACCGTCGCCTCGGATAGCCACAGCAACATGTATGGCGGCGTTGGCTGTGTAGGGACACCCATCGTGCGAACAGACGCGGCGGCCATCTGGGCAACGGGCAAGACTTGGTGGCAGGTACCGCGTATGGTCAAGGTCGAGTTGCGAGGCCACTTAGCGCCGGGAGTCACTGGCAAGGACGTGATTGTCGCTCTATGCGGCTCTTTCAATCAGGACGAGGTCCTCAATGCGGCTATCGAATTCACAGGTTCCGGCGTAGCGGGCCTAACTGTAGACGACCGTCTGACTATCGCGAACATGACTACGGAATGGGGCGCCCTCGTAGGGTTGTTTCCCGTGGACGATGTCTTGCTACAATGGTACAATACTTTACGCAACAAGCTTGAGCTTAGGACGTTCTCCTCGGCGGCGGACTCGTCAATCCCCGTGCTGCCTGAACACCCGCGAATCAATCGACGACGTCTTGATGCAGTTCGAGCCACGCCTCTCACCTCTGACCCAGATGCCGAGTACTCTTCTCACCTCGTCCTCGATCTGTCTACTCTCGTTCCCCACGTCTCAGGTCCAAATAGCGTCAAAGTTTCCACACCACTTCCAGAGCTCGAGGCTGCCAAGATACCTATCCAAAAGGCCTACCTCGTCAGCTGCACAAATTCTCGAGTTTCAGACATCGCCGCTGCCGCAGCGGTCCTACGCGGGCGTAAAGTCGCGCCTGGCGTCGAGTTTTACATTGCTGCGGCCAGCTCCGTGGTCCAGCAAGAGAGCGAGCGCCTCGGCGACTGGGAGGCCCTTGTTGCTGGCGGGGCGAAGGTGCTCCCCGCCGGGTGCGGGCCATGCATCGGCTTAGGAACCGGTCTGTTAGAGGAGGGAGAGACGGGCATCAGCGCGACGAACCGGAATTACAAGGGCAGGATGGGCCACCCGAAGGCCCAGGCGTACCTCGCGAGCCCAGCTGTCGTCGCTGCGAGTGCAGTGAAGGGCTTTATCGCGAGCCCCGACTCGCTCGACCCCAGTGCGCTTCCACCCGTTGGCGCGCCGACCTTCACTGTGGTATCTCCTGCCTCACAGGCTGCATCGCCAGCCGCCTCTTCCGCCCAGCCAGAGCCCCTTCTGCCCGCGTTCCCAGCGACGTTCCGTGGGCCCCTACTCTTTGCGCCGCAGGACAACCTCAACACAGACGGCATCTATCCCGGGAAGTACACATACCAGGACGACATTACGCTCGCGAGGCAGGCAGAGGTCGTGATGGAGAATTACGACCCGGCGTTCGCACAGCTCGTTGCGACGTTGTCACAGGCATCAACTCGCCTCGACGCACGAACGAAGGAGGGTGTTGTGCTCGTTGCGGGTTACAATTTCGGCACCGGTTCGTCGCGCGAGCAAGCCGCGACTGCGCTCAAGGCGGCGGGAGTGCCGCTTGTGATCGCCGGGTCGTTTGGCGATATCTTCAAACGCAATGCGATCAATAATGGGCTGGTGTGTATAGAGAGCCCTGAGCTTGTCGCGGATCTCACTAGCGCGTACGCGAAGGACGGGAAGAGGGGTGCTGGGGGCCGACGGGGTGAATTGACTGTGAACGAGGGGTTGGAAATCAGTGTGGGGATGGCTGACGGCCAGATGCTGGTGAAGGGTTTCGAGGGAAGAGAGCGGGCGTACACTGTGAGGCCGGTCGGTGCCAGTGTCCAGGAACTTTGGATATGTGGGGGTCTGGAGGGATATATTTTGAAGTCCATCGAGGCGGAGGCTTCGTGAAAGCATCATGACGGCATGGACGGCAAGACTTCCTTCTAGTTTCCCTTTTCGCGTGCGTAGCCCTCCATTTACCATCTATGCAGTACCGCTCAAATAGAAGACACGCTTTTTTGTATCATTAGAATTACAGCATCGCCATTGAAATTTTGACGCTGTTTGTTTTGTGACATATGGAGGAGCGCCACGTTTTCCCGACAATCCGTCGTACACACATCTAAACAGGGTTCACAGTGCCTGTACATGGATCCATGGATCCATGGGAGCACGGCGTAACTCAAACTGATGCTACAATTTACAAATACCCATCCGTCCATTTGTACATTGACATGTCGCCCCAATGAGGACGAGCCTGTGCGGAGACATCGAATCAGAAGGCATGAGACCAGACACTCCGCTTTCCCTCCCATCCGTCGTTGCGCGAGGCAAAACGCTCGGTCAGCACGGCGAGCTGCGAATGAAACTCGTCCGCGCCAATGTAGGCCCCACACATGCGGCGTATACCTGTGAACGTTGACCGGCCGTGGAGGACGCGATGGTTGTCGATGGCTAACCCATGACACAGCGACGAGGATGTAATCAGAATGGATATGTGGGGCAGTGCTATACGACATACCGACGGCAGTGCCAGGGGCGAGTTGCACCCAGTATTCGGAGTCGGGGCTTGTGAGTGACTTGTTCCACTTGCGAACTGCATCATACCTTCCGCCAGACAGTGTGAACGGAAATGGTCATGCGATCAGGGCACACATACCATTGCAAGACACTCCCAGGGGGCACACCACGTAACACGCTACGGTCATCGTTGTTCCAGCGCACGGACACGAGCTCGCCCGTCGCGGGACTGTGCTCGAGCACGGGGCGAGTGGTGCGATACAATATGTCCTCCTCGCCTGCTGCGTGCGCGGTGACAGGCACGCGCGAAAGTAGTTCGTACACCTCCGGGTGTAATTCCTGCAGAATGGACGCGACATAGAACCCATCGACGAGCAGGGTTGCCCCTCCCGTGCCGCCCGTGTGAGAAAGAAGATGGAACAGCTGGATCCCGCAAGGGTCAGTCTGCTCAGTCCTGTGAGAATATGTGGGGCGTTCGGAAAGAAATAGGGCCCACGAAGTACGTGTTGTCTGTGTGCGCGGGGAGTGCCAAGTTCGTGTAGGCTGTATCTCCGCGCGCGAGGTCTGCCGTAAAGTCCCAAAATTTGCCATCTATCTCTGAATTAGAGTTCCATCCAGAGAACACAGTGCATGAAACGCGTACAATGCGTCTCTCGGATGAAGCCGATGCGCGTCGAGAGCTCCTCCGTCGCCTCGGCAGTAGGCGGTACGCCGGATACGAAACAGAAGCCGAACTTATCCTAGGAACGCGGGGGACAGTCAATTGGATATGTGGGGAACGAAAGGATCGATCCGACAATTTTATGTAGCCATTTGTAGAGTCCACGCTTGTCTTCGGCCATCACCTCCTCATATCCTACGGTCGGGGGATCCTGGACAATCTTGGCTCCCCAGTGTACTTTCCTGTACGATGGTTAAGGAAATGATTTTGAAGGACATGGAAGAAAGCGGCAAACTCGGAAGGTTCTGATGGTGCTGGAGGGTCGTAGCTGTTCTGTTTCAGCCATGACCAGGGATATAGAGATGCGTGAGGCTGCGACGCCGCCGGCCCTGGAGAACGAGATGAGGCGTGAATGAGGAGGCTTGATAGGTCAAAGGAGACTCAACAGATGACGTGAAGACCCTGCGGTTGGGATTCAACGGAGACGGGCTCTACATCTGGCGGAATCTGAGGTTCGTGGTACGATCAGTCGAAACCCGTGGTTGTCCATCGGGATATGGGCGACGAACGTCGAACGTATTGACAAGACGCTGCTTCGTTACAGGATGGAAACATTCTGGACACCGACAATGGTCTCGTAGCCAGAGATGGTGACTGCAAGGGGGTCGACTCATCGGTAGAGTAGGACGAGTTTGGCACTTACAACTTGGACCATGCTCCGGCATCCCAATGGATGAAGACTTCACGTTCATTCGCGTTGGTGGTGGGTAGGTCTCGCCTTCCACTAGGAGGATGCTGCGATCCAGAAGGTGCATTGGCTGCTGGCTTGGCAGCGACCGCTGAGGATGCAAAGCGGATGGATAGATTCCTCCTTGCGGCGTTCTGCCAAGTCGTCAGACACCAACTGGGTTTTTCTACAGAGTACATGCGCACGCATATTGGTCTTTGTGCCAGTCTGGACTGTGCCCTGATGGTGCTGAGTACGAACCGAGCAGAACGCAACATCATGGTGGTGGAGGTTCAACGTCGCCCACGCGAATTGCCATACTCAGCTCGGGCTTCGGATCGCCTTCAGATTCCCTTAAGGCCCCAATTAAAGGAGGAAAATAGAAAGTAAATTGCACGACCGCTCTGCGACGGTGGTAGAGCGCGTTACAGGCGCGTTCTATCCCGCGATTGAATCGCAAGCGAATTGTGGTGGACCAGTGGTTGGACTCGCGGCGGACATCGGCCGCGGGAGAAGCTCGGCCGACAGGGCCAGGATGACTCGCGGCGAATGCCATTCCAATAAAGAGGCAAGAAAAACCGAAGCTGCTCTACCCACAGTCTACCCAGCTGCTTCCCGGCATCCCCCCACCATGTCCCTCGCCTCCCGCTCCCCAATCGCCCTCGCAGCAGCATCCCGCTCCGCCCAGAGGCTCGCAGCTGCAAAGCCCACCCAGGCAGCTGCCTACTCTCTCCTCGCCGCGGCGTCCAAGCGCGCCGTCCCTGAGGTCTGTGCCCAGCTGTCGTCCAGGCTTCATTTCGTTTTGACGTTGTTCCCCATCTATGCAGGCCGCGCACGTCGCCCAGTACTCACTCCTCGCACGCGCCTCTGCTGCCTCCAAACGCGCGTCCATCCAAGTGCGGTCGCGCCTCCCCTTTGCATAGAATTTTTAACTTATGCAAACGATGTACAGGGCACGCGCGGAATCAAGACTCTCGATTTTGCGGGCACAAAGGAGGTTGTCTATGAGCGAAGCGACTGGCCCCTCGCCAAGCTCCACGACTATTTCAAGAACGACACTCTTGCCCTCATCGGCTACGGCTCACAAGGCCACGGTCAAGGCCTGAATGCCCGCGACAACGGCCTCAATGTTATCGTCGGTGTGCGTGAAGGTGGCGAGAGCTGGAAGCAGGCGCAAGAGGACGGCTGGGTAAGCATTTGCTCCCCGCTCCGTCTCCCTTCTAGCTATTGACCTATGTGGATGGGTAGGTCCCCGGCGAGACCCTCTTCCCCATCGAGGAGGCAATCAATCGTGGCACGATCATCATGAACCTTCTCTCCGACGCGGCCCAGTCGCAGACGTGGCCGACCATCGCCCCTCTCATCACTCCCGGAAAGACACTCTACTTCTCCCACGGCTTCTCTGTCGTTTACAAGGAGGATACCCACGTTATACCTCCCGCAGACGTCGATGTCATTCTCGTTGCGCCGAAAGGTTCCGGGCGCACTGTACGCACCCTTTTCAAGGAGGGCCGTGGAATCAACTCGTCGATTGCCGTGTGGCAGGATGTCACGGGCAAAGCAAAGGAGAAGGCCACCGCTCTCGGCGTAGCTATTGGCTCCGGTTACATGTACGAAACAACGTTCGAGAAGGAGGTCTACTCCGATCTGTACGGCGAGCGTGGTGTAGTACGTCGTTTTCATATCTCGACGTATCGGAAATGGGACTAACTCATTTGGCTTTCAGTTGATGGGCGGTATCCGTAAGTAGGAGTGTCAGTGTATCAAGGCATTGAACTTACTGGAATAATGCTGCAGAGGGCATGTTCCTTGCCCAATACAAGGTCCTCCGCGCTAATGGTCACTCGCCGTCCGAGGCGTTCAATGAGACTGTCGAAGAGGCGACCCAATCTCTCTTCCCTCTCATCGGCGCCAAAGGGTCAGTCTGTTCTGTCCCCTGCTAAATGATAGCTGACCCGTATGCCAAAACAGCATGGACTACATGTACGCGGCCTGCTCGACGACTGCACGCCGCGGTGCGCTCGACTGGGCTCCGATCTTCGAAGCAGCGAACCGGCCGGTGTTCGAGAAGCTCTACCAGAGCGTGCGTGACGGGACAGAGACGCGCAAGTCACTCGAATTCAATGGCCGTGATACGTACCGTGAGGACCTCGCCCGGGAGCTCAAGGAAATTGACGACCAGGAGATTTGGCGCGCTGGCAAGACGGTCCGATCGCTGCGCCCGGACTACAAACCTTGATTGTGAGGGGTAGGAAACAAAATTCAAAAGCATTGAAGGTGCATTCATCTGTGTAATATCTACTCGAGCCAGCTACTCCTGTTTTCCGAACCTTTGACGCGCCAAATGCAAAGATTGAATTCGAAACGTTCCTGTGCTAGCCATACGAGAGCCAGATGAAACGTGGTAGGAATGGCGGAAAGGGATGATACTGGGTGGATTGCCCATGATTGGGAAACAAGAAAGAGTACGGCTACAATAAGCTCACAAGTTCGGCGCCTCACTCCGCCTTACCCTTCCCATTTCCCCAAACCAGAGCATCTACTCTGCGGACCTCCTCTGCCCCCCCTGTGATGCGAAGCAACGCGCCCCAGACAGGCGTCATCCATGGTACAAATATGCTCACACGGCGCTGGTACGCCGCGTAGCCCTCTGGATACTTCCCGCGCGAGATGTCCTCTGTGAACGCAGTCGACGAGACGAACAGCGTGCACAGTGCAAGCGACGGTGCAAGCGGTACGAGGTCCCATGGGAAAGACGCAGCGGATGTGTGAGATGAGAGCAAGGGAAACAATGTGATGACACCCTGCAGGCCGGTCAGTATTGCATGCGAGGAGCGGTGTGAGGGTATGCGTACCCAGAAAGACTGTTCCGCGAAGAAGTTGGGGTGGCGGGACCACGCCCAGAGTCCGCGCGTCGGGAAGCCGCGCTCCGCGTCGGCGGGCCTCCACCTCAGGCGCGCACCAGGCCACTGTGCGCTCGCAACGTACCGCTTTGATGCGTCCTGTGGGCTTGCGACAGAGGCCTTGTAGGCGTGGAATGCGAACTGCTGGTTGTCGGCGGTGAACTCGATGGCGAGAAGCGCGAGCGCAGTGACCGCTAGGGCGGCATCGTTCGATGTGAGTGGCGTAGATTGGGTGATGGCACGATGGGTGGGGACGCCGAGTAGAAGAAGAAGCGCGTTTTGTATGCCCGCTGAAAGACGAGTGTGTAAGACTAGAGTGTGCTGAGGGAGGAGGAAATGCGCACCGATGAACGTGAGGTTAATGATTTGGAAGAGCCATGCTGGGGTATCTTTACGAAGGACAGCCCAGCGGTAGTCTTCTTCGTCCCTGCAGACGCGTCAAACGCGTCGAGGCACCAGGAAGTGACTGGAAACACGTACAGACGGAAGAGTCCGCGCCTCCAGGTGTTGTATGAAAGCCTGGACATCCACAGCACCTGCGCACGGACGATTCACACGCGCTGTGGGGTAGACAGGAGGTTCGTACGCACGGTGAGCCCCAGCATGAGCAGCGCGCGAGGACTAAAATCGGTGGTGAGACTGGCTGGGACATCCTCCGGAACATATGGCAAGATGTAGAAATTGCTTGTTCGGGGCCAGAGGGGTAAGAGAGCCCAGTAGGCAGAGTAGAGAGTGGGGAGGAACGTCCAGACACGGTCTACTTGAGAGACATTGGCTGTGACGAGGGAGAGAATATATGTGATTGCGGTTGACGCTGCACATAATTTGAAAGGGTATTCGAACAGCGGCGAGACGGACATGGTGGTTGGGCGTGGACAACGTTCAATGTGGGACTCCACTGGGAGCATGAACGCATGAGCAAGTCCATCTTATCTGATAACCGACTGCGCATCCTGCGTACGGCCACGACAAGTCGTACCAGTACTTGTCGAGTACTTGCTCGTTTGTCTCTACTACGCAATGGCCATGTCGCGATGGTCCACGTATCTCAACCGCTCGAGTCGCATCCTGCGCGATAATACGTCTAAAAGCACGTTCTCCGTTCATGTTCATAGACAGCTCACCAACTGTTCACAGTCCTCCGCATGCAAGGCGCGGAGCCCCCCTCGCTCGCACCCTACACCCTCTTCACCCTTAACACACCCCAGGACCTCGCGGAGTATGCCACAGGATGCGACGCAGACATTGGAGGCACCTCCACCGTACACCTTGACCTCGACACAGACCCTGCACGCAACGCCCCCATAAATAAGCCCGGACACGCCCGGTTCTGGGGGGACATGCGCCTCGCAGTTCGCCCGGGCCTCCAAGGGAAGGTGCGCGGCGGATACGCGGGTTTCCGAAACAAGGTGCATCGCAATTCTTGCACTGTCTTGTGCGGCATGTTGAAATGAAGCCTGCAGACCCGTCCGACGCTCTTCGGCGAGCTCACAGAGGACGTGACGCACCACAAGTACCTCGCACTGCGTCTGCGTGCCGCGGGCCACCCACGCACACGGAACTCCTACTTTGTCAACATACAGACTGACGGGCCGATTTCGTCTGACCTATGGCAGCACAGGCTCTACTTTACACGCTCTGACGGCGGCTGGGAGGACATATTTGTACGTTGCAACTTCTCGACGTGTGGCTTCGCTCTAATTCAGGGTCCTAGATCCCGTTCGACGCGTTTGTGTTGACGAATACGGGTGAGATTGCGTCAGACCAGATCACTATGCTCACTGCGCGTATTCGCACTGTCGGTATCTCGCTCCTTGGTGGCAACTCCGGTGTCGAGGGTCCGTACGAGCTTGGCGTGGATGAGATTAGGGCGGTGAATGAGGAGGACGTCGTACAGACGAGTGAGTGATGGTATTCCTTTGCGACTTTCTTATTGATGATGTGGGTTGCGCAGAAATTCATCAGGAAGAAAAGGCCAGCGAGGAGTTGGCGTCACAGCAGGACTCTGAGAAAGGGCCTCTGTGAGATAGCATTGATGAGTATTTGCATAGTTCAGCTCCACCTTCCATCGCGACGCCCTCCAGCTCCTACGATACATACACCAGATTCACAATGCAGCTATCACACCGTCACCACGTACAAGTGGACGACTCACTTCTATATCTTCAACTCACCATCAAGGTATAGCTTTCGTGCGAATGTCTTGTAACGCTCCCGCTATGGCCTGGCGCATTGTTTCAATGTCTGCCACGCCGACTGACAACTGACCTGCCGAAGTATCTTTACTTCTGCTAGGTTCAGGCTGAGTCTAGCGGGCTATCGTCCTCTATCATCCTGATGAAGGATGCCTGGACTCACAATTACACCGGGTTAGGATAGGTAGCATATCGCTCAAATCCCGCTCGTGAGTTGACGAATCCTAGTAATCGCTAGCTAGCGAGCTATGAAGAAAGACGATAGCAACTTAGCAAGGATCCACATCAGACGTTGAGAATCTGACATTGACGTTTTAATCAAGAAGCATGAGGCATTGCTAGTGTATATGCTAGAGCACGGTACCCCGAATGAGCCCGTTCAATCATGATCAGCTGTAGCAGAAAAAGATGAGCATCGTCATTACGTGCACTCTCTTGGCAATCATGGCATTCATGATCCTATCCTGTACGAGTAGGTAAGATGAGAAAGACTATATTCTATCCGCGTATTCTGTGATCGCCCCACCATCAGTACGAGCCCGCAAGACGACCATTAATCATTGCGAAGACAAAGCCCATAACGTACGTGAGGATCATCAAAGCTTGTGTTGTAAGATGAGCAGGACTAAGAGCTTGTCTTCTATCCTCGAATTCTGCTCGGATCAGCCCACATCAAGAGACCAAGACGTGAGAGTAACAGCGCCTTCTCCGGCTCCTCATTAAGAGTCCTGCTGCGTCGACGGCGCAGTTTTCACAGATCATTCGCAAGGTATCGGAAACTGTCCGAACTTTACTTCGACCGGTCAAGGCTGCAACAGAGCATGTGGGAATAGAGGACTGCGTACGGACGCGAGTTGTCAGCTTCCCCCATAGATGACTTTGCCAACTTGCTCATGATCATGCAGCAGTCGACCACGCACTTGCGCCATGATCGGTGCCGCGCACCGCGACGTGCAGGTAATTATCAAGTCAGCCGTGCACGGCCGAGACTCAGTGGCGTCATGTAACTAACTCCCGACTTACTGTACGAACGCGTCTGTACTGGGAAGGAAGACGAGAGCTGGCGTCCCCGGGATGCGGGGTTGATGGGATCTGTCACTTGGGCATGCCTAAGGATCAGAATTGTGTGAGCGATGAAAGACTCTGGGTAGAACCCACCAGATACGGCACTCCGCTCCGCAGTGCTAGTATCGACGCTTCATCAGGGGAATACGGAGATGTGGGAGGAACGGAAGAAGTTGGTTGATGCGCTGTGGCGAAGAAAGGAAGTTATCTTCCCACGGTACGTCGATCCGAATACGCATAGCGCAGACTCTGGACCACGTGCAGACTGCGCCATGAAGGTCTTGTGAGAACACCGCGCCTTAGGCGGGAAGAAGGTATGTGAAGTGATGTTATTCCACTGGATGCTCGGTAACCAGGCAGTGAACGAACAGATGAGTGGGCGCAGTAACCGATAACAACGCGCCGAGATGGCCTGCGTATAGGACAAAGCGACACCAACATCGATGCGCAGAAACGGAGGCGCGTGCGTGAAGCGGGGAAGTAGTGTAGATCAATCCAAAAGAGACAACAAACAGACGTACAGCAAAAGAGAGACGAGAACGGTGCATAAGATACTTAGAATGGGATGGAAGATAAGGGGAAATGGAGAGAGACCGCGTGATGCTTAGGCGACGACGCAGCCACCACAGCACCCGCCCGCGCCTTGATCCAAGCCGTCGGGGTGGTTGTACACGCCTGGTGCGCCGGGTCCACTTGGCTGGACAGGACGCCCAGTTTGTTGCTCCTGTGATCACAAGACGAAACGCGTTAGGGCGAAGCCGCGGGGTCTCAGAGAGGTTCGTACCTTATTGTACTTGCGGATTTCACGGACAAGGTTTGAGAACGCCTCGTCAACGTTGATGCGCTGCTTCGCCGACGTCTCAATGAAACGGCAGCCAAAGTGCTTCGCCAAGTCACGACCCTCTGCAGAAATGATGATACGCCGTCAGTCGGTGTCGCCAGATAAGGAAATGTCGACGCACCATTCATGCCGACCTGGCGTTCGTACTCGAGGTCACACTTGTTTGCGACAACGATGACGGGGAAAGAGTCCTTGTCCTTCACACGCAAGATCTGCTGGTGGAAGGTGCTGATTTCCTCGAAGGAGTTGCGCGAAGTGATGGAGTAGACGAGGAGGAAGCCCTCGCCAGTGCGCATGTACTGCTCACGCATGGCACTGAATCGCCAGTTCATGATCAATCCGGACGTCGAGTGAAGGAATGATGGGGACATGCAGCAAGTACTTACCCGTACTCCTCTTGGCCGGCTGTGTCGAGCACGTCGAGCAGGGCCACCTCATCGTCGATGACGCACTGCTTCCTGTACGAATCTAGAGGAGACGATAAGGGCGGAGAGATGTCGAATAGGGTATCGGCGTACCCTCAATAGTAGGATCGTACTCGTCGACGAAATGGCTTTGGATGAACTGGATGGTCAAAGCGGACTTGCCGACACCTAGCAACGGCGGCGACAACGACACGCTGAGGTCAAAAAGGCTCAGGGGGACCACACATGGGTTGCAGAGGCTCACCACCACCACCGACGACGACCAACTTATATTCTCTCAGAAATTGAGCCTGATTGATGGCCCGTCAGCAGGGGGTAGTAAAGGAAGGGCGATGGAGAACAAGGGATGGAAGATGGACGCACCCTGGACATGTCTGTACGCTGCCGATAGGAAGGGGGAGCGAGAAGGAAAAAGGAAAAAGCAAAGGACTCAAGGGGGGGAAGAGAGGAGATATAAGGAGATGGTGGAAGGAAGCAGAGCGCTGATTCGTCCGCTTCGGCAGTCGCCGCTCTTTGTGTCCCACTCGCGGCCGCCCTGGTCTGAGTGACTGGGTCTGCCCATGGCATTGTCATTGGCAATGGCAGTGTCCTCGGTTCCCTCAAAGGCACGCCAGTTACACCTCCAAATATCATTTAATCGCAAACCGTCTTCGCAGGGCGGCTGCGCTGTGGGGCAGCTGAAGCTGCGATCCTTTCTTGATGCCGCGCGGTTCGCGCTGACTCGCCCATCTATTAGGGGCAGCGCATGCAGCACTTGGACATAGAGTTCGGTCAGCTGTTGTTGTCATCGGTCCCACATTCCAGAGTCCAGGAGGATCATTGCTGTAGTTGCAACGTGTTTCGTGTATCGCTCCCAGTCAACCATCCTCCCCAACTCCGCCATCGGGGATTGGGGACACGCGGGACTCATTCCTCGTCCTACCAGCGTACCATCGCTATCGATACGGTTGGCGGCGCATTCCCCGGATCGTGCGAAATAGGGAAAACAAAGACAGTCAGCTTGCTATTGTACAAATGGTCCGTTTGTGACACAGGCCTAATGCTCTAATGATAACTGTACAGTTGAACGACAATGGATGCGAAGTAAGTTATGTGATTATAGAGGCTCTCCGTCAAGGAGCTAGGTCTGATACGGATACAGAAATGAGAGGACTTGAGAGTATTTGTATGGCATCTGGAGAATATTCAAGGATGAATGCGTGGATAGCACCACGGCCCGAGTTGCCTGCAATACCTCTGATTACAAACGAATGTGCAAGTCCATCTGGTAGATGGACGTGGGCCTACCGTGCGGCCCATCCAGGCTACGACACAGTCATTATCATGACGACAAGGTCCACGACTAGCACCAAACACCATCCTATAGGTACCCGTATGACCGACTACCCCCTGTCGTCGAGTTAGCTCGTGTATGACCCGGCGTCCAGGCTTGCGACGGAAGTTGTGGTCGTTCAAACTGCGGCTTGGCAGCGTGAACTTGGTGCACCGATGCCGAAGGATCACTCGCGACCATCGATCCCACCCGAGCCAGACGGCTGTCGACCACCCCGCTACCGCCAGCCTGCGCACTGGGACGGCGCATATGCAAGCCAGGCGCCGGTGAGCGCGAGGTCTCGTCGAGAGACCTGCGTGTGGGTGTCCCTGGCTGCAGAGAAGGTGGTACCGGTAGAGCGCGCATGCTGGACGTAGTCGATGTCCGGAGTGGCTGCGTTGAGTTACCTGCCAACGAGCCATCGACGCTAAGCGCGAATGAGCTCGGACGTGTCGAGGAGCCAGCAGTGGACGCAATCAGGGAGGCGAAACCAACGGCAGACAACTTGTGGGGTAGGTTTCCTGGCTGCATCACTTTGATTTCAGAACCATCACCATCCCTGGGAGCGTCAGAGCTCTCCGGTCGCAAAGCGGCCATGGCTGGCTGTCTTGGGAAGGAAAGGAGCGGTGGCAACGCCGGCGGGCTCAGTGCGATGTCCGAATCGCTGGCGTAATCGCTCTGATCTGTAGTTGCGTAGTGGCTTGGAGACGAGTAAGAAGGGGAGTCAACAACTGGCGGTGTGGGCAAGGGAGGCGGAATAGGTGAGCGGTGTGCGAGACCTCCCACTGCGCTGACGGATGCCGTAGATTGTAAGCTCCGCTTCGGCTTGTCTGCCAACGGTATGGCAAACTCGGAGGACGATGACGAAGGTAGCATCTGTCCAATGACGACCGATTCGTGTGCATTGCTGGGGAATGCAGGAAGTTGCTCGCTCCCGACAGACGTCCTGGACAAGTACATGCTGATCAGCGAACTGCCTCCATCATTGAAAGGCGAATCGCTCGACGACAGTGGTGAGGATTCCTCGTCTGAAGAAGACATCGTGTCCTCTGGTCGTGTTTTCTGCTTGGGCACCGTGGCCGAGTCTTTGGGAGGAGACTGGAGAGGAGAAGCTGTCCCGTCCACGTACTCCCGAGAGACAGGCGAGCGCGTCCTCCGCGGCGCAGCCGTCAAGCCTGCAGGTTCCAAATGATCCTCAGACATACGCCTTCCGGAATGGTTGGGATTTAGAAGGTGTAGCTGTGGGACCACGGGCATGATCTTTTGCAAAGCTGCTGGCGGTGGTGGGAGCAGCTGTTCATTCAGTCGCGATTTAGGCGTAATGGACCGTTGGAGAGACGCTGCAGACGTTATGCTGCTTGCACTTTGGGAGTGAGCATGTCCGTTCTCGGGGATCGGCGTCAATAAGCGGGCTGTAGAATCAGTGCTGGACGGTCCTTTGCCATGAGAAATGAAAGGCGTGGTTCGTGTCCAGGCTACTGGACCTTGTCTGGGTTGCCTGTTGGAGGGGCGAGTAGCACTGCTCTTTTCCCGAACAAGGACGTTGCCAGTTCGAGGCGCAAAGGCGGGTTTGGAAGTGCCCTCGTGGAACCTCGAGAAGTTGAGACCGCCAGATTTCTCGACGTCGCCACCCCCGGTCGATGACCCCGGTGCCCGAATGGCGGGACCCAAGACTCTCAGGATATTGACCAAGATGACAACGTTGATGACGCCTTATGCACAAGCCGGATCAGTGTGAGAAACATCTTGGTTTGTTATCATGCATACCGTTGATGTGGACCAGAATGAGGGAGAAAGCCATGGCGCCTGGCGATACAGGCGAGCCGGCGATATCCAGAAGTTGCACGATGGACGAGGGAAGTACACAACCGATGAAGACTAGAAGATCCGTTAGTCTTAGTTGATCTGCATGGAAGTGGGACTGACCAGCAGGGAACCTAGGGACTACCGTTCAGTGCTATGATCGTGTCCGATACAGTCACAACTCACCAGAGCATGGAACGAGCAATTGAGCTAACAAATCGCTGATATTCTTCGAAGCCACCTGATTGGACGCGCCACCTTTGTTGGGGGTTAAGCTTAAACTTCAAGCCACCATTGATGGTCAGGGTACCACGCAGGACAAGAAATATCAAGGAATAAACGACGGAAGAGATGAGAGCGGATAGCCATAACTATGAAAAGGATTACTACTGGCGTCTGAAGAGGCGACAAGCGACTTACGGGAAGAAAGTATAGGAGCATATGGGAAACAGGATACGCTCTCGTGATACCGCAGTTGGTGCCGACGGCGCCATACAAGGGGCCGAGCGTTTGGTCCTTGACGCCAGCGGGACCTGCGCCTGGGTGCAATGTACATTAGTGTATTTATTGCAGAGACTAAAGACAATGCATACCTATCACGATAGCAGCTATCCAACCCACGGATATCAGGGTAACACCAACCCACATAGGCTGACGATTTCGCAAGACGAGGGAGTTGAAAGTATGCAGGCCCATCGCTACAATGAAGAAAGACGAGCCGAACTGGCCCATCTGAGCGAGGACCGCTATATACCGAAGAACGGTGAGTTTAGCGATTGCAGGAGTACGCGTATGTAGACTGACATTGTGCGGTGCAAGAGGCTCCTCCTTAGCGGACGTTGGTTTCAGAGAGTGACAGAACGAAGCGTACACAGACAAGCTCACCTTCCGTGATGCCGTTCCCGTTGACCCAATCGATATCAATGAGGCCGCCGATGCTACTCAGCCAATTGCTGAGCAACAAGCATCCCGCGTATTGACCGAGCTGGGAGCGGAAGAAGAATCCTTCACGAGAGAGGTTCTCCGTGGCTGTCCGCCGAAACATGGCCGAAGCTGCCACCCAGATCATGCGGAGCAGAACAAGAGAGAGGGCCATCGTTGAGAGCAAAGCAAAAACGAATACAGCCTGGTCCATGGAGCGATTTTATGAGCATGTCTGAAAAGCCTATGGAACCTCCACGCTCACCGTTGCTCCCATCCTGTCCGCCGCGTCAAACTTGATGAACTCGGTGCCTACCATAGCGAGGAATAGAAAGAGACAATTAGGAAGGGGAAGAACGTAGAAAGTAGACGGCTCGTGACGGTCTAAGCTGGTCTACAGCGGTGACTGTTCCAGACAGACTTGGTACGAGGGAGCGGAAAGAACAGAGGCTATCCTGCGCCTAGTCGTCGAAATGGCCTCGGGAAGAATGAAGACCAAAAAGGAACCAGTCCCGGGAAACGAAAGCAAATGAGTGTCGTGGGTGAGGAGCACAGGACAGCCTGAGGAAGCGTCCCGCACAGTCGGGCAACCGTCATAACTGCTGTCCCGCCCATCATTCCCCGAATTTCAAATCCGCAGATTCCTTGATCGTAATTGCCCGTGCTAACTTTTCTACCTAAAAATTATTTCCAGATCTACGCGGCATTCGCGAGAGGCAGCAGGAGGCGGCCGAGACATTTCATCGGATCACCACGCAGATCGTACCCCTGGAGGAACACAGTACATGGCATTATTCAACAACTGTTCAAGCATTATTCGCGAGTAAAGAATTTGGCAATCCCCTCCTTTGTGGTCTCTGTCTTCTTGCGTTTGTGCGGCCTTACAGACGCTAGACGCAAACCCCCAGATCCATCCCCGCCCTGGGCAAGGTCCTGTGCGAAATGGAAGTCGTCATGCTCCAGGCGCATGCGAGCCAGGGCCGCCTCTCGTTCATTCGGGTCCATCGTGCCGACATCATCATCTGGGAAGTCGAGGCGGACGTGGCAGCGAGGGCAGACATAGCGGTGCGACTCCGTGAGATCATTCCCTGATGTTGGGGCGCTCGGGCTTCCAGGCATCAAGGTGCTGTCGGAATCAGGCGGCCACAATGATTTATGGCGTCGTTCTGGTGAGGCATTGTTCTTTCGCTTCATGCTGCTGTGGGAGGGAGGCTTGGAGGGAGGCTTGGAGGGCCCGGCTTGTCCGGATTGGAAAAAACCTTCGATGCTCTGCTGTCCTACCTCGACTGCTTCCAGACCAGTGAACGTGAGCGCGATGTTCGTGATCTTGATGGGCGTTGAGCCGTCTTTCCCTCCTCCCACCAGTTCTTTCCACAGCTTGTCCGCAAAGCCCGCGATGACGTCTACGGTTACGTTACGTACGAATGGGAAGGGTGTCTGTCGGGACCTTGGTGGTTCATAGCCTGAGATAATATTTGATGGATATATCAGAAAAGGGAGATAGACCTACGCTACGTACCATGTCGGACATGTAACACGATGCTCTTCGGCCAAACCGACGGCGAGTCCGTGCGTGCATCATTCAATCGAAGGCCCAATTCCGCCGCCAGGACACGGAGCCAGTGCGGCCCCTCTGACACTGTCGTGATGGGTTGCGGGAGATTCTTCGAGGCCATCATACTCTTCGTCAAGGCGGGCTTCTCTTTCACTACATGAATCATGAGAATAAAATTAACATGCAAGCTGCGGCGAAGAGACACTACCATACCTTCAGACCTGTCAATTCCTCTTCGAGACAGACGCGTTGTGAGGTGTGATGCGTAGTCACAGACGCTGAAAGTAGCGTACCTCAAAAGCTCGTATATCCAAATGGCATTTTCCCCAAATTTTCGTTGCATTTCGTCTGCGCAATCACAGTCAGTCACAGGGCAACGCACGCAGCCGTAGTTAATTACCAAGGGAGATGGTGCTAAACGTTCTTCGTCAGCTAAGACACTGAGCCGCAGAATTGAATGACGCACAGCAAGTCGCCAACCGTTGATACGTCGTACTCAGCCGCAAGCGCTTGCCCGAGTTTGCCTCCCAGGAATCTAATCTAAGCGATCTTAGTATGGGAAGTCCACAACATCATCGGGCTCTGGAACCTTTTGGAAGGGTAACGGTCGGAGATAATTGGGGATTGCAGCATTGCGCAAGACACTCTGGAGACAGTGTGAGGCGGACAAATGAATGTGCGATGGTAGACGGACCTGACTGTCGAACTTCTTATATGAAGCGGTAAGCTATCATCTCTAAGTCAATCAGACCCCTTTCCACAGCAATGGTCTCACTGACTTTGGCAAGGAATTTGTTTCTTGAAATGCCCTAAGACGGGCCATTTTAGATTTATCGGCGAGTGAAGCGGAGATACATACAGCGGAAGTGGTATACCCCAGCTGTGTGCGCACATCTGCCCTGATCTTGTTCATACGCTCGGCGGCGATGGAGAGAGCAACATCGTGCCAAGTTGTATGCACGTCTTTGCCATCCACGACCGTCAAGACTTCTTCGGACTGGTCCGCGCCTTCACCAACGACCCCACCAGTAGATTCAGGGTTGGGATGTATTGGTATGATGATGCCAAGGTTTTCCCAGGATATAGGTGGCGGCGGTGGGAGGACTGTGTCAAGCCCGTGAGGCGCGTCTGGCGGCACCTGTGCAAGGTAAGGGTAACGTTGCAGTATCTCCTTCCGTACGAGTCCACTGAAGTCTATGAAGGCCTCGTCGATGGAGGCCTTTTCTATCGTCAATCGTCAAGGAAACGTAGTTTAGGAGGGACTAGAAGCCGCATACCTATTTCACCTTCCGGGAGACCCTCTTTAAATATGGATAGAATTTTGGCACTCTCTCGCCGATAGTAATCCAATGAGATCTAAATGCAACGAGAAAACCTGATGTAAGCTCGCGCTTCAGAGAGGACATTGCAACCATCTGAAAAGCCCAGGTGCGAGTTTACGCACCTTATGTGTCGATGTATCAGGATTGTCCCAGTAGCCAGGCTCTCTTTCTCCTTCCTTGTATGTCGCTACATGCACTATCACAAGCTCAGGACACTTCTTCAACGCATCACGCCATTTGCTCATGCGCGAGATGCCAAATTTGCGCGCTGGGTAGTTAACGGCTATGAGAGCATCCCACTGACGGACGACGAGAGGCTGCGAAGGGTCTATATTCAGCCGACGCTGTTCACAGGCGGCATAAAAGGCATCGCTATCACAGAGCGCAACAACGCGCAGAGGATCGCGGGGGCCAGAGGATTGGGAGAGGAGGTGGCGGTAAGTGATGCGAGGGTTGAGATCTTCAAAATTGTCCGGAGGCGAAGCTCTGGATTTGTCCCGGGAGTGGGGCTTCAGCGAAGAGTTAACAGACATCTCGTAGACGTAGAGGCATGCAGTCAGTTCGATGAGAGAGTCGAGGGTAGGACAGGAAGGGGTGTTTACGAACGGTTTGGCCAGCTGCAGCCGCCGCCAACAGTGCCAGACCCGGAGTCCACAACGCGACTCGTCAGTCATGTGACGCTAATAGCCGCACGGCGCAGCTTTCCAGGCGTGCGGTCCATATTTACTATCGCGGGACGGGTGTTCGGCAATCCTGAGGGGAAAAAAATCATAATATATTCACCACTCCCCTCACCCACCCAATTTTTTACACATCGGTAGTCCTACATCGTAGCTATCGTGCTGTGTGGTTTTTATAGAGAATGATGCTCAAACAATATAATTAGCGGGGGGTTGCGGACGGGACCCAGTGTTCGACAGCTTTTCCGCGAGATGTCACAAAATGTCACAATGCCGAGGAGTGCCGAATGAGAGCCCCGCAGTCGGCAGTTGCGTCGGCACTGCAAGACAGACTCGGAGAATACCGATATTTGACAGTCCGAAATGCTTGCCGTGCAACGCCGGGCGTCGATGTAACGCTCGGGGGCGAAATGTCACGCCCTCATACAGTTTCTCAATTTGAGGAGAACACGCATCACCTGTCCTTCCGGAGAAATAACTATTGTGTAGATTTGCTATCATAGAGATGTGTTCACGTTTTTGGAAGAATCGGGGGCCGAGGGAAGATCAGGTGAGCTGAATGGGCGAAAAACTACCTTTACTCATGTTTCTTACTCAAAAATCTCTGGCTGTATGCCATTTTCCTTCGTAAAATTTGTATGCACTGGAGCGTGATTTGCAGTACTATTTTATGCAAAAAGAACTGGGAAAAAATGAGGAGAATTGCGGTTACAAGACCCGAATGTCGAACACTGAGTCCCTGCCGAACCCGCGTCCCGCGATAGTATGTAACACGAATACAACTCTTGTTCCCCTTGCAGGTTCTGCTACTTATTTATACACAATCTTACACCAGCCTCATCAATCTTCTCCTAACACATATCCTGTCTTCCAGGACAATTACTTGCCCTGGATGTTGGCAGCTTGAGTGGCGATATCAACATCCAACGGACTCTGCAATCGTAAAGTTCAGTCGCTATTTAGCCTGGTGAATGGGAAGAATTGACCTTCCCCGCCTTGATCTCGTCTGCGGAGGGCATTAATCCGAGCCGCAGTAGCTCGGACGCCTTAGAGACGACAGGATCGTTTTGCATGCTGAAGGACATGTCAGAACTTGCAGTCTCGGATAGTACAAATTAAAGTGCGTACCTAGCAACAGCGATCACCTTACCCTTCGTAATGTAGTACGCGATGAACTTCATCTCAGCAGGATCCCCTTTGATGTAAATGTCGTCGTAACCTGCACCTACGCCGCAATACCGCAGCTGCTGACCCTCTGGACACTTCTATCAATAATTCCAACATTGTTTGTGACGATATCTTCCTTACGAGCACTCCAAAACACCGGTACTTTCACGAAAGGCTGCGGGTCTCCTGCAATTGACTTCCCGACTGCACGCCCATGGTTGCCAGCAACCTGAGGCAGAATTCCGAAGTTCAGTAACATACAACCTTTGTTCGCTTGCCCACTCACATTCCAGTGTTCGATTCTCTTGAAGCCACCTGTTGCGAGTTGAGGGTAGGTTGCGATATCGCCAATTGCGTACACGTTCTGTATTCCGGGTACTCTGAGGTATTCGTCCACCTTGATGCCCCCATCCTTCTCCAATTGCCAACCGCTATTTTTCAGGTAATCGGTAGCCGGCCTCACCCCAACACCCATGACGATTGCATCAGCCGGGAGAACTTCGCCAGTGGCGAGTTCGACCTCTGTAAGTGCAGACTGCCCAGGCCGAATAGCCTTCACAGAAGTGGAAGGATGGAAAATGACTCCTTGCGACTCATGGTACTGTCATCGACGACATCAGATCAACTCGTACCCAGCAAAAATAATAATAACTGACTTGTTTGAGACCCTTGCCGACTTCCTTGCCGAGGACAGCTTCGAAAGGGTACTCCTCCATACCTATGACATGGATCGAAGCCAGCTTGCGCTTCGAAACTGCCGCGACAAGTTCCATGCTGATGAAAGAGCTGCCAATTACCACAAGGTTCTTGCCTTCCTGACAAGCTAGCTTAGAGGTAAGTAACACATTCGTCATCTCCGTGACAACGGTGCACGCACCGGCATCAATTTTCTGCGCATCCTGCACGTGCCTTAGTGTGAAGACATTGTCAAGGTTTACGCCGTCAATGGGAAGTCGGCGAGGCAGTCCACCGCTGGCCAATATCAGAGTCTCGTAAGGGATGTCCTCCTTGCCGTCATCGATGATGACTTTCTTTGTGTCGGCATCGATCGAGGTGACAGTCTGAAGCGCTGTACTGAGGGTCAACTTCATATTTTATGGTGAAGCCACTGACAATTCCAATGCGGAGTGTTGTACCATACTTGATCTTCAAGTCGGCAGCGGTGCGCCATTCCAGTTTGGAGGCATCGGTGATGAGAGCCTTACTGAGCTTAGTCCTTCGGGTCGCAAAGTGTCAGTCACATATATCTTGCGTATGTCGAAGTGAAATTAGTCTTTACCTGTCAATGGGGGAATATGTTTCGCTCGAAAGCACGGTGATAGGACCGTCAAAGCCATGCTAATAGGAGCAATTGTCAGGTGTGTCGTTGTCTTCTCACTGAAACTTGACACACCTCTCGAAGACTCTCGATGGCGTGGAAGGCACCAGATCCTCCACCGACAATTACGACTCCTGGGCCGCCTACCTCTACGCCACGTGCAAGCAGCCGTGGCGGACGCGACATCTTCTCTTTGGTAGTATTGGAGGGGTCCGCGGTTACATGAATCTTTCCGTCATCGATATGAGTCTTAAAGCAGTGGAGAGCTGAGGGAGCGGGAGCATCCTCTGCATCGATTCACGTGAATTTCATTGCTCAACTGTACAAGGCAAGTCAAACTCCGCACCGATATCGCCAGTTGTGACGTTGAAACAAGCTGAATTGCATCTTAAATATTACCTCAGTGCGTTTGCGGCGTAGCCCGAACATACCTCCATGCCACGGACTAAACATAGGACCGGGCGTGAGACGCGAAGCAAGTCGACAGATGAAGCAGGTCTCACCAGACGACACGGCCGTCAGCGGTCAAGACACCCTTCGAGAGCGGGGCTCCGTAGTGTGTGCAGAATGCACTGGTTGCATGAATCTTGTCCCCGAGTTTCGAGAGTAAGACTTTTCCGTTCTCGAAGTCAACCTCCTTCCTGATGAATAGCGGTCATTTCGGTATCAGTCTCTCGAGCCTGTCAACTTACATCTGGCCATCTTTGAGCTCGCTCTCGTTAAGCACGGCCAAAGTCTTCGTGGACATGGTTCGCTGGCCGAGTCTTGCTGATGAAAGACGGAGGAGATGAGAAGGTAAGAAAGAGAGAGTGGGTGAACGTAGCATACAACGGATGGTAATTATGGCCTCCGTCCGACGCGCTTTTGGCCAATCGCGACGGTGCTGTTACGCACGCAGTGATGTCATGAAGGCAGAACCCTGCATTGGGGTTGTGGTTTCGCGAGGTAAGCTTCAGGTAAGTTAAGGACCGAGACTTAGTACGTGGTATGAGAGAGGGTAATCAAGTGACATTATCGCGTGTTGACCTGCGAGTATAATAATCTAATCCAGCCGTTGCAGTAGTCGTAAGCCAAGTCATGATAGCCTTCACACCCAGGGCAATGATATCCATCCTCGCAGACGAGTCTGCCCGCGCTACTGAGTACGGCATTCCGGCTCTCCCCCTTCGTCCTCATCCTCGTCCTCCCACGCACCCTCGTCCGCACCCTCGCCAAACTGGAATCCCAAACCCTGGTCAAAGAAGTCCGACCCTGCAGGGAATGACTGGGAACGCACTTCTAGCAAGTCACTCTCTTCGTACCGCGCATCATCCACAACCGACGGCTTTGGCTCCACGTCCGCTTTCTTGGCTGGGAGAAGGGTTTCCAAGACCTGCGAGAAATCGAATCATGAAGTAGCGAAGGACGGATGAAGAGAGGTACCTGTGTATCGATGGTGTCTAGCCATTCCTCTTCCGGCATCTCAACCTCTAGGACGACGTAGAGGTTACCACGATCATCAGGGTTCCTGTAGGTAGGCATCCCCTCGCCCCTTAGTACGATCGTCTGTCCGGTTTTGATGATCTTTCTTGGTGGAGAGGCGACTCGCAAGCCGCGACCATCGAGGTGATTGACAAGTATCCGGTCGAAGCCAAGGAGCGCCTCTGACAGTGTGATCTTGACTTTGGCGAGGAGATCGTTTCCGGAACGCTGTAAAGAGGGATGGGGAAGGGCTTTCAGCACGAAGATGACATCGCCTGCCGGAAGGCCGGGCTAGAGGATGTTCCGTCAGTATGTGAGGTGTAGTATGGCTGCGCCAGGATAGATACCTCTTGGTCACCTGCTCCAGCAAGCACGATGCGCTGTCCATCAGACATGCCTTTCTCTACGTAGATCTCTTGTCGTGTTTTCTCTGATACCGTCTTCTCACCCTTGCATTTTTTGCATCTGGGAGCTTGGTGTCTGACCATATGTACCGAAGCAAGCGGTGGGAAGTGATCTCACCTGTCTTTCTCTCGTAGTTTTTCCCCTGCTCCGTGACATTCACCACATTGTGCGCGTGTCGTACCCAGTCGTCCAGGGGCAATCTATGTAGGTCTTATTGGGAGAAGTTGAAAAACATGGCTATCAATGCTCACCTGTGTTTGAACATGTGTCCACCCTTTCCCTTCACATGCTGCACACTTTTTTGGCTTCCCGCTTCCTCGTGCGCCGGATCTGTACATGAGTCAGTAGCTGAAGTTGAACCAAACACAGTCGGTTCACCCTTTGCACGTTCCACACTCTATCTCCTTCTCCATCATCATCTTCACACTCTTGCCGTTGTATAGATCCTCCAAAGAAACTTCATAGGGTATCACGGAATCTTCCCCCTTCGTTCGCTTCCTGAAATTGCCGGGCCCCCCGCCTCCGCCAAAATCGAATCCGAACGGCATCCCCCCTCCCATGCCGCCACCGCCGCCCGGATCCATGCCAAAGAATTGCGCAAATACATGGTCCATGTCAGGCGGGCCGCCGCGACCACCACCGTGGCCGGAGAGCCCTTCCATGCCATACGTGTCGTAGACCTCGCGCGAATCTGGGTCGCTCAGAATTTCATATCTGATCAAACATTAATGGCACCAAGGGCCTGGAGCGTGTGAAGCACGAACGCAGCGGCCATCTCTTGGAAGTTTTGTATTGCCTCGGAGTCATTCGGATTCTGATCTCGAGAAGTGAGTGATTTGTACCGTGGGGTTGAATGATGCTTGCTTACCTTGTCCTGAGTATACATTCGTATAGCTGTCAGCATACCAAGAACGAAGTTGAATGCTGCATACCGGGTGTAGGTCTTTGGCCTATTGGACGGTGTGAGGATGTATATTCATAGCAAACAATTAGGCGCACCTTCTTTCTGTATGCCTTCTTGATATCACCTAGACACGTCTACGTCAATGCACGTCGTGTCGAGCAACGCAAGTAAATGGACCTTCGCTCGCGTGCGCTGGGAGACCTAGAAGGTCATACAAATCGGTTTCAACGGGCACTGCAAGCGGAATAGAGTAAGTCCACGATTCGCACATTTCCTCGAACGGATGAGCCACTCACTTTTGCGGTGAAAGACACCGTCTCTGGTGCTCCGTAATGCCGCTCGAGGATGGCGCTCAAGCCAATACGCTCCGCCGAGTCGCGTTGACCTCGGCAAGCGCTGAGCTTCAATTCCGATCGGAGCTACAAAAAGCGGGCCGGCCACTGCTCGACGCTTTACGAGTCGCTCACGCTGCGTCACGCAAACCTCAAGCTTCCCTCTCCGTACTTACTCACACCAGCAACCGCAAACCTCAGCTCTCTGTACGCTGTCGACGCCCACGGTATGTCTCCACTGAATCCTTTGTGTCTATATGATGTTTTCTTCAAAAATTATCTACATTGTCTGACTGGGTTCGCCCAGAGCTGAAGACTCGTTTTTTTTGCCTGATCTTCCACAACGCACATCTTCACTTCCGACGTTCCAGTCACTTACTCAACGTTCATAGGCATACACTTGACCAGGCGTAGCGAGTGTGGTTGAAAGCTAGTCTACGTTGTTTGTCTAAGCATGTCGCAACAACTACTCCTTGTCATTCAGCAGGACCTGATGTCCTTTCCAATTAGTAATCTACATGAACTTCTACTTTGCAGCTGCCAAAGTACTTGACCGTTTGGATGCAAAGCAGGGCTCCGTACAAAGTAACATCAGAACCCTCCCTGACAAGGACCGGAAACGCACTGCTGCTCTCGTCATCGAGACTCTTAAATGTGAGGGGGCAGCCATACAGTATCTCCACCAATATATGGACTGCTATAACGCGTCTTCTTCCCCAGATAAGTCTGCTCTAGCAGATGTCATTTCTACCGTCAACTTACTGAAGGAGGAGCGGAAGGTCACTTCGCAAAACCTCGCTCTCGTGCTCGTACACGACTTGTTACTCTCGAATGGCATACAAGCTGGCGACGGGCCCGTCAAGCAAGCAGTCCTCAGGCACAAAACGAGACTTCATAGCGAATTTCAACGGATCAAGATCAAGCGCGGCGTAAAGTCGAACGCGGAGATTGCAAACACTGGCGATGGACGGGCTGGTACGGTACATCCTTCGATCATTGGCTGAAATTGATTGGATTGCTCAGCCCAGATACCTCGATATGTCCGCGTCAATACACTCAAATGGTCTTTGGAGGAAGCGACAGAATATTTTGAGAGAAAGGGATATCAGCAAGGAAGCCCTCTCATTGCGAAGTATGAACGCCTTCCTCCTACGTATGCATACAATACGATCATGTCATACACAGGAATTTCAAGAAAGACCAACACATCCCCGGGCTCCTCCTTTTCCCTCCTCAGACACAATTTGGTGACGATCCAGCATACACGAGCGGGAAGATAATCCTGCAGGACAAAGCCTCATGCTTTCCCGCCACAGTACTGGCGCCGCCGGCCAAGGAGGACAGTGTTGTCATTGATGCGACCGCGGCTCCTGGCAATAAAACGTCTCACCTGAGTGCCCTTATGGGCAACAAGGGGAAGGTGGAGCGGTCCTCATGATCTAGCTATCGTCTGCTTAAACTTGCTGCTCACCTAGCTTCTAGCGTTCGAGCGAGACCGGCGGAGGTTCAAAATACTTCAATCCATGTTACAGAAGGCTGGGTGCAAAAACGTAGAAACTATAAATGGCGACTTCCTCGTTACAGATCCACGCGACCCCAAGTTTGCCGGTGTCACGCATATGTCTGTACTTCCGTCCATCGCGTGTTCTGCTACGCTACTCACAATTGTCTACCCAGTCTCCTGGATCCTTCATGTAGTGGGTCAGGCATCGTCAATCGTCTTGACTATCTTGTCGAATCAGGTGCGAAACGAACGTAATACCAGTCCGCCGTTTTCTGAACAATGTTCCATAGAGCAAGACAAAACTGATAATCTAGAGGACCGACTGAACAAGCTAGCGGTATTCCAGCTGATGATGGTTCGACATGCCATGAGGTGTAAGTGTTCCACATACCATCAGGCGTCTCCTGATCATTGTCCAGTTCCGTCTGTCGAGAAAATCGTGTACTCCACATGCAGTATCCACGCCACAGAAAACGAACAGGTCGTCTTACAGGCCCTGACATGCAATGAAGCCTTTGAAGGGGGGTTTGAACTGGCTTCTCGTGAGCATGTCCTGTCGTCGTGGCATCGAAGGGGCCTCCCCGGCATCTTGAAAAACTCTGGTAAGCGCTTCAATTTACGGTGTTCTTATGCGCATCGATTCACTGCGATGAGTGTAGCGGATGCAGACGCGTTAGTCCGCTGTTCTCCCGGAGAAGACGCTACGAACGGCTTCTTTGTCTCCTGTTTCCAAAGAGGCCAACCGCTGGAAGCATCGACGCCCAGCCCACGTAAAATAATTGGAGCGTCAGGTCATGGCGCATCCTCAAAGAGAAAGGAGATCGAAGGAGACGGAGCCAGCGTCTCTCTGATTCTGAAGGAAGGGGCTCCCAAACGAAAGCGGAAGAAGAATACCCATCAGAAATCGGTTGACATCGCTTCAAGCTGATACGAGGCAATACGATTCTCGGAGTTGAACGTTGAACGTTGAACATTCAAACTTCAGGGTACTTTCACACGAGATCGGATTTACACGCGCGATAGGAGTAACATACTTATGACTTTGTCACGGCGCCAATCTCGTTTTTATTAGTGACCGCATGCTGTCGTCGAGATAAACACACAACCAAGTCGACGGAACAAGTGAGTTACAATTCAATGACCTTGGGAAAGGAGAAAGTGTTACGTATAGTATCGATCAGGAAGGAACCAACTAGGGGACGGCGCACAAGGTGGAGCCCATCGAGACATGAGTACAGGAGCGAGAGACAGCCACGAGTCGTCACGCGGAGCGTGAGGTCTGGATACCTGGAGATAGAACGGAGCTTGACGGGAGACCGGACGGTGGAAGGGGATGTAATCGTCCTGTGCTATGAGGTGCGCGAGGAAGTCAGAATGTTAGGAAATGGAGACGATGATCAGGTGCTGGTTTGCTGTGTGTATTGGTTCTGATAGTACTGAGCGTAATTGTAGTCCTGCGGTTGCTGATAAGACGCCTGAGGGTACCCGTACGCCTGAGGTGTGCCGCCGTAGCCCGCTGGGGGACCTCCGTACCCACCACCGTAGCCGCCTTGTTGGGGGGGACGGTAGCCGGCAGCAGCACTATTTTGCTGAGGTGGGCCTAGATTGCTCGCCCAAACCTCTGGTCGACGCCAGGGGGGGATATTCGAACCGCCCGCGGTTATGTCATGTCCACCTCCACCTCCACCCCAAGCGCCTTTCCCCACGTCACCACCAAGTCCTTTCCCACTCTCTCCGAGTTCGGCCATGAGGCTTGCGTACTCGGAATCGAACCCGCCTTTCACCATTGACATGGAAGGAGGAGAGGGTCCGCCAGTAAAGGCAGCGTTCGGGTCTTTATTGACAGTGCAGTCGCGGGCCATGTGTCCAGCGCTACCACAGACACGACAGATGATGTTAGCGGTGAAGTTACGTTGCTCCGGACAGTCGTATTTTCGATGGCCGACGCCGCCACAATTTTGGCAGATCTGATTTTCGTCGTCACGGAGGGTTCCATTGAGCGCAGCAAGCTCGCGAAGTTGATTACGCTTGTGGTCATTTTGCCCTTCAGGCGTGGAAGCAGCCTGGTGATACGAAGAGCATAAGTAAAAACTCGTCAAACAAGGTTGGAATGCACATACGGTTTCGATGACACGATTAATCATCTTAACACATGCGGTGACCTTCTCGTCAGTGTCGGCAAGAACAAGACAGTGCAAATCCTCTTCAGCGTCTTCGGCGAACTGATCGGGACGCGCTTTGCCCTCCTTCACGCTGCCCTTCCCCCTGATGCTGATCTTCGCGCCACTCTCCCGTTCCATCTTCTTCAAGCTGTTACCCCGGGGTCCGACGAGCAGGCCGAAGAAATTGATCTCTGGAAACTCCTTGACTGGGATATAGACCTTCTCTGACGGACGCTGAGAACGCTTTTGCTGATGGTACTCGACGGGCGGGCGAAAGTTAGGATCGTTCTTCATAGCACGATCGACGAGACGAATTCGTTCGTCCTCAAGCTTTTTGCGGTAACGAACTTCGCGTGTATTAGTCCGGCGACCATGTGCATCGTAAGTGGGGGGAGGGGAGGGCGATCTAAGCGCATGTCAGGATCCGACCACCTCGAGTCGTGAGACAGGATACTTACCGCTCGCGCTCGGGGGGAATAAAATCATTCAATCTTAACTTGCGATTGATTTCCTCCAATCGAAGGTGTATGGCGTAGTTATCAAGTTGAGCTTGAGAAACACCTGCGGCTGAGATTGCTGTGGGTAGGCCAGGAATTTCAGTCTTAGCCTCGCCCCATCGACTACGTTTCTTGCGTGTTCCGTTAGCGTCAGCTAGAATGGTAAGAGGTTTCAAACGTGTCAAAATTAGTATGATGGTCAGGGTTAGTCGGAGTGTCAGATGGAAGGACGGGATAAACAGAATGTTATACAGCACAAATGTCCTGTATGATTGAGTTCACAAGCCCGTTCGTGCTTCCTGTGCACAAACCGAAGAATAAATGCGTCAGCGAGTAGCTTACCTGGTGTTGGAGTCCCATTAGATGGAGACTCTTCTTTGAACCGCCGCTCGTCGTTTTGGGGAGGCCGAGGGTAAGCAGACGGTGACGGCTGGGCCAATTGAGGAGGTGCCGTTTCTTCGGCAGGCGCAGGGCCGAACCGACGACGGTTGCCCAGCGGGACTGCAGCTCGATGAGTAAAAACCAAACACTGCGAAAGGTGATGGAAACACACCATCATTAGTGCCAGTGATTGCACGAGTAGCCGGCCTCCACATTGTCAAAAAGAAGAGAGACGAGCGTGCAAGAAATGTGTTAGAAACAGTTGGAAGAGAGTTGAGATGGACGACGACGACAACGTTCGTCCTGAGCGCAGAGCGTCAGCGACTGTAGGCGCTAGCGAGTTTGAACTCCGATTGATGACTAACGGTGGCACTGAAGTTCGGCTCAGAGTCACCGCTGCTCAGTCACCTCCGCTGCTCACCTCTCTCTCCTCGACCACCATCTCCGTAGCATTGTATCGTTCTCCGGAGTTGCTGTCCAGGTCTTTCTGCTCGAAATCTATATGTCCAACAAGCGTTTGGCTCCCGAAGGTAAGTCTGACCTGTCATACGAACATGCCGACGAACATATAACACCTTCAACCCGTCAGGTATTGCAGAGTCTTCGTCTAGTAAGCGACCACGGCCTGGTCGAGCCGACGACGAATATGTGGAAATAGAGGACTCGGACGCCGATGACGATGATCGGACAGCTGCTGAAGCAGCCCTTGTTCCTCGGGCTGCAACTATCAATTTCAGTGCTCTGACTCGCAAACTCGCCCAAGAGCGGCGTACTGTCGGTGCTGATGATGGCCTCAGCCCCCATCGGCGCCAGCAGAACGCACTCGTCTCCCATATCTTTATGGACCAAGATTTCTCTTGGCTTCATCTCAAGCCAGACCATGCCTCACGTCCTCTTTGGATCAGCCCTGAAGATGGCCACATCATCTTAGAGGCATTCTCCCCTATAGCCGAACAGGCGCAAGACTTCCTCGTCGCTATCAGCGAGCCTGTTAGCAGGTATGCACATCACAGGTGGCAGCTCTGTTGTACTATGTGTTCATCGTCCTTAGGCCGAGCTTTATACATGAATATAAGCTTACTTCGTACTCCCTGTACGCCGCTGTATCTGTTGGATTGCAGACTGAGGACATCATAGAAGTTCGTGGGCATCACGCTGTCTGGTTCTGTGTATGCTCACCGTTTAATTGTAAGGTTCTGAACCGCTTATCGAAGGTGGGTAGTGTGAGGTCCTCCCAGAGGCCTGTATTTTTACTTTTCTGCAGGTTCCGGTACCAGAAAGCATTATCTCCTTTATCCGCGAGCGAACACTTTCTTACGGGAAGGTCAAACTCGTCCTCAAGCACAACAAATACTTCGTCGAATCCAATCACCCAGAAACCTTACAGATCCTGCTCAAGGACAAGACAATCCGGGACGCGAGAGTAGTGTCGCAGGCAAACGACACTAATAAGGTTGCGACTTTCACGACGGCGAAGGCGCCGATGAAGGGAGGCCTCGTGATACCAGGCACCAAGGACGCTGATAAGAAGCAGGATGACGCGGCAAAAGCCAGTGGTGCCTCTGCAGGGACAAATTCAGCAGATGCTGATCTGTTCACTTCTGTTGTCGGTGTTGATGCCGGTAGGTCACCCTCCTGGTTCTGGGATGTCCTCATCGTTACGTGTGCACATAGATGAGATTGATGAAGACGATGATAATGTGCACGCCTTCGAAATCGACGATGCCAAGATCGATGTGAGTCCGGGCCATATCCCTGGCAGCCGCTTGTGCTGAAACGCCTGGATACGTGTGCGTAGGACGTGAAGAAAAGATGCAATGAGCTCGAATACCCAATGTTGGAAGAGTACGATTTTCGCAACGACACTGTCAATGCCAATCTGGACATCGATCTCAAACCTGCAACGGTCATCCGGCCATATCAGGAGACGAGTTTGAGTAAGATGTTCGGAAACGGGTATGTATCCATTCTCTTCAAGAAGCTTTGCAGGAAGCTTCACGTGGCAACCGACTGATGAGCATGTTAATCTCAGGCGCGCACGTTCCGGCATCATTGTCCTTCCTTGCGGTGCCGGCAAGACGCTGGTGGGCATCACGGCAGCGTGTACGATAAAAAAATCATGTCTCGTTTTGTGTACATCTTCGTGAGTTGCCGATGCCGCCCAACTGTCCAGTGCACATTCCAGCTAACGTACGAGTCTGACATAATACAGCGTGTCTGTCATGCAGTGGAAACAGCAGTTCATGCAGTGGTCAAACGTCACAGACCGCCAGATTGCCGTATTCACAGCCGACCAGAAGGAGAAGGTGCGTCGAATCGGGGATCATTATGATTTCCTTCATGTCCTGACTCACTTCTCAGTTCGCTGGGGACAGTGGCATTGTCGTTTCGACTTATTCCATGGTCGCCAATACCCATAATCGGTCTTATGAGTCGAAGAAGATGATGGAGTTCCTCACCTCCCGTGAGTGGGGGTTCATTCTGCTTGATGAGGTACATGTCGTGCCCGCGGCTATGTTCCGTCGCGTGGTGACCACCATCAAAGCTCATTCCAAGCTGGGGCTTACCGGTACGTGCTATGCTGCCCTACGCCGTCATCCGAGCTCTCTGACAATGATTAAGCAACGCTGGTCCGCGAGGACGACAAGATCGCCGATTTGAATTATATGATTGGCCCAAAACTATACGAGGCAAACTGGATGGACCTCGCTGCGAAGGGTCACATTGCCAACGTACAGGTACGAATCGATCAGCATGTGCATGTGGGTTGTGTACGCTGATGCGGGCGACAGTGTGCTGAAGTCTGGTGCCCTATGACACCGGAGTTCTATCGAGAGTACCTTCGGGAGCAGTCGCGGAAACGGATGCTTTTATACTGCATGAATCCGAAGAAGTTTCAGGCCTGCCAGTTTCTCATCAAGTACCATGAGGACCGAGGAGACAAGATTATTGTCTTCTCGGACAATGTGTTTGCGTTGGAGGTACCTGTGTTACTCATGTGAATTATCCCGTTTCCTGACCCCAACGCGACATAGGCCTACGCAAAAAAGCTGCGCAAACCTTACATACACGGCGCCACGGGCCAGGTTGAACGGATGAGAATCTTGCAACACTTTCAGCACAGTCCAGAAGTCAATACGATTTTTCTGTCGAAGGTGATTGCTGAACATGTGTCTTTGTGGGGCTATTTGCAATCAACTCTAATGTTAATTCCTATGTAGGTTGGCGACACTTCCATAGATCTTCCCGAAGCGACGTGTTTGATCCAGATCTCGTCGCATTTTGGTTCTCGTAGACAAGAGGCACAGAGGCTGGGTAAGTATTTATCCCCAGCGATGAGGTCATCCTTATAAATATGCAATAGGTCGCATCTTGCGTGCTAAACGGCGGAACGACGAAGGTTTCAACGCATTCTTTTATTCGCTAGTATCCAAGGACACACAGGAAATGTTCTACAGCACGAAGCGACAGCAGTTCCTGATTGATCAGGGGTATGCGTTCAAAGTTATCACGCATCTGGACGGGCTGGAGAGCATGCCCGACCTGGTGTACAAGTCCCGAGATGAGCAGATCGAGCTAATCTCGTCTGTGCTTTTGGCAAACGAGAAGGACGCGGAGCTCGGCACTGATGTCAAGGCAGGCGAGGGAGATCTGGCTGGTACTGTGACGTCGCTCGACTTTGGGGGGCCGAAGGGCAAGACGCCAGCCGCGCAACGGACGATGGGCTCGTTGACGGCGCTGAGCGGGGCGCAACACATGTCGTACATCGAGCAGAACAAGTCTGCCAACAAGAAATTGGCGAAGGAACCCGCGAGTCGCCACAAGCTGTTCGCGAAACGGGATCGGGATGTGGCTGCGGCCAAGAAGGAGGCGAGGGGCCGGTGAGGTGCCTGAATTCGTCGGGAGGCCGGCTGGACGAGCCAGGCCCGGCGACAAGTGACCTGTGGGCGTTCCGGTGACTCGGAGTCGTGATGGGAGGCGACGTCGGGAAAGGGTGTCGTGTGGCGGGGGTTAGTGCATGGCGGTACTCTTAGTCCCCTTGATGGTCGCAATGTGCCGGTTGCGCATATTTTACGTGGTTAATGTGTTTCAGCGCGGGGCGAAGACTGCGGTGAGGAAGTGTACCGGATGAGCGTGATGAGGGGGTCATGGGGAGCGATCGATAGGCAGACGAGCGCGCGGAGGAGTGCCGTGGGCTGTGGGCCGTGTGCCGTGAGGAGAGAGACAGCGCGTCGACGAGTCCGAGAAGCAGGGTCGAACCCACGACGTGGCCAGGCGAGATCGACGCGTCTAAACACGGCTAACAAAGATTCGGTGCTGAGCGCCCCTCGGTCACGGTTCTCCATGTCCTCCTTTAAGCCTCCTTATATGTCTCCTCCAAGCTCCGCACCCCATCATTTACCCTCTCCGCCGCACTCTCTCGCCTAAGTGTGTGGCCTTCCGCTTCGCCCCTCCCTCTCCACATGTCCTCGAAAAGAGGCAGAAAGCGCAACGACAACCTTCCCCCGAACCGCGCCCGCGACGTCCAGCGTGCCTTTCGCGCCCGCCGGGCCGCCCATCTCGAGGTCCGTACTCTTCATCTCCCTCGGCGCTGTTCGTGTTCATCCTCCTCTCCCCCCCACAGGCCCTCGAGCAGCGTGTCTCGGAGCTCGAGGAGGAGAACAGCACCCTCAGAGCAGCGCTCAACCTCCCTCCCGCCTCCCGCCCCGCCCTGGGCAAAGGCCCGACAGGGAAGGACAAACCAAAACCGTACGCTGCTTCCGCCTCGTCCTCGCGCGCTCAGGCAGGCGCATCCGGCTCGCTCGACTCTATCAGCCATGAAGACTCGTCTCCAGAGTCGCCCTCGTCGACGAGAGCGCAGTCCCTATCCCCCGCGACCATCACAGCCACGATGCGCCCGTCGCCGCACCCTGTTCACAGCCTTGAGGGCGGCGGCGGCTCATGGGACCAGGGAATGTTGATGGAACCGGAGCAGCCCCAGCCGGCTCCCCACGCATCCCCACCGTCGGCCGGCTATCCATTGTCGTCCATTACCACACACGGTAAAGCATCGTACACCTCTTACCCCAGTCCCATTCCCCCCTCCCGTCCGAATCTACCGGGGACAATGTTCTTAGGGAGCACATCCCCGAGCGCGCAGAATTTCTCCAACGCAACGGAGCGGCCGATGGCGGACGCGTACGGCGGCACGAGCGCCGGCTATCCTCTCCGTGACATTCGGGACGATCCCCCACCACAACAACCACCGCAACAGCAACCACAGCATTTCTCCTACTCACAGTCGCCCTTCTCCACCCCAGACCCCGGCCATATCCACCACTCGGCACAGTCAAGTTCCATGCAGATGCACCCACAACGAGATGCTCCGCCGTCTCAGTCAAGCATGCAGTACCCCCAGCCGCATAGACGGTCCATCACAGAGCCTCAGGCGCAATACCGTTCGTCGCAATACCCCCTCCCTACTTCCCAGACGTCATCGACAATGCGACGACCATCATCCCCACGACTTCCAGAAGGCTCCCACCTGCGACCCCAGTATGGTGGCGGCGGGGGATAACTTCCATCTTTAGTCTGCCACCCTTGGCGTTTGTCTGCCCAGAGTTGCATGGCATCGCTGTCATCAAACCCTCGTACTTCATGCTTCAAGCGTTTTCTTGTATCATTATTAAATTGACCGAATCGTTACTTACGGCCTTCTTGATTACTTTGGGACGGTGCTAAGTTATATACTGTCTAGGCTCGTTAGACTAATGAGACGACCGCACGGACGCAGTCCATATCACTTTTTATTCGTTGGGGCATCAACCTCTATATATTCCTTGGGGATGGGTGACAAGTTCACACTTCATTCTCATTCTAGCAGTACCTCCAGTCTAATCACCGTGTGTTTTGTAGCGACTAATCGAGATGCATTTCTACATGTGCAAGGGTCCGTCGCCAGCTGACGAAGCACCTGTCTGACAGCGGCATGCTTCAGCATGCTTCCCAGGGTGAGTCGCAATAAGTAGTGCAACGAGCAGATGCCCGATCGGTTCTAATTTGGCACCCGATCAACTATGGAGACGGGCAACCATGCTGACATCTTCACCGTCGCGCGAGGCACCGTGATGCCCGCTTCGTCAGATGACGGGATCAAGCCGGCACCAATCGACAACTCCCTTTGCGCCATATCTCTGTTCCAACCATTCGTTCGCCGTCTTGAAATGGCCATTCCCCAGAAATCCTTTGTGGGCGCTGAGCGGGGATGGGTGCTGCGAGGCGGATCAGTGTGAGTAGCATCGAGTGATTCCGCCGTGCTCACAGCGCTGGTCAGAATCAGGTGTTTTTTCTGTCCAGAATGAAATGAGCGGGCGATGTCCACGATCGATGATCGACAGGGTCGGATACGTACCGTGCTCAGCTTCGCGACTCTCTTCGCCGCCCACGCTCCCCAAGCGAGGAAAACGACACCGCGGCCGTGGCCGACTTTATCAGATGGGGAGGCTGCGGGGAGATTCGCCCCGCCGTAGCGGTCAACGACATCCACGACCTTGTCTGTGAACTGCTCCCAGCCTTTGTTAGAATGGGAGCCGGCTTGGCCAGCGCGCACGGTGAGACAGGTATTTAGCATGAGAACGCCATTTTCGGCCCATGAAGTCAGATTCCTGTATTTGTGAATGATGAGCTAATCCCGCTGTTTTCAACCGGCGCCCACACCATCCCCGTCGAGGCGACTCACCCATGTGCTGGCGGTACGAAGTCCGGATACTCCGCCTTGATTTCCGCGTATATCTAGATAAGCATAACGCTTTGTTCAGCGGCGTCAAATGAAACTCGTGACAATCGGCACGGTACCGACATTTCGCAGAGAGGGCGGAATTGCCAAGCCTTTGGGTACGGAGAAGCAGAGGCCTAGAGAAAGAGGAGAAAGGGGTCGTGTACATGTAAGCATGCACGAGGTCGAATGTTCGAGGGAACGGAAACCATTCACCATGAGCCTGTCCGGATCCATGATATGGATCTTGTCCAACGATGACCACTTTGACTTTCCCGAGTGGGGTGAAGTTTGACCAGGAGTAGATGTTCCGCGCTAACGGGTATGAGTGGAGGTAGATAGAAGGAACCGGAAACATACGAAGAGGGTATATTTTGAGGTTTTTGTAGTCATCTTCCGGGTCGCGAACGCCCTCTTCCCAGAGGTATTTTTTAAGGGCAACGAAGTACGGCTTCTTGAGCTCATCTTTGAGGACCTTCAACCTGCAATGGACACGGGTTGAAGTGTGCAGGACAGTGTGAGACAATCACTTACCAGCTTTTTCCCATCGTTTCACATTCCAGATTGAGAAGCCTTTTCTGGTCTTCATTGAGCGAATCCACGTAAGAAGACATGGAGAAGGGTATAGAATTCAGAGTCTGCTCGCCGCTTCTTACAGCAGGACGCGTCGACGACGACAGCTCCGAAGCAGACAATGAGCCATTGGAGTGAGAAAAGGAAAGCTTCGGCTTCTTGGAGCTGGCCTGGCCACCTGCCGAGGCTGAGAACATGTCCTCGAGGGTGCGCTGTCGTTTCACGGCGGTGACTGTGGCGGGCTTTGGAGTCGCGCTGGCAGGCGCGTCGGCCTGGGACGCGTGTCCAGGAGTGTTTGTAGGACGGTCGGCGGAGACCTGGATGTCCTCGAGATAGACGACGCGTCTGTCTGCGGACATTGCGGAGGGAGAGGACACGGAGGCAAAAGGCGCGGACGCGTCTGGACGCGTTGGGCGGGCGAGAGGGAGCCAGGTGCGCGGACTTGGAATGTGTCTCACACGTGGCTTTCTTTCCCGTTATGGGAGGTCCGAACCGGCGCCTCTTGAGAGCGACGTCACGGCATTCGCCGCTCCGGTCGATTTCCGACCTTCCCAGCTCGTCCCAGCCAGCGGGACACCTTGGAAGTCAGCTTGGAGAGCCCGGGATCAAGCTTATCGACTCTGCCATCTCACCTTTCGGCGATGTCATCACTGCACCGGCTCGACCAACGCGGATGACTGACTGCCGATGTCGCATTCCCCCTGCATAAGTGCATTCCTGGAGTGTGAAGTATTTTTCTAGGCACTTGGGCTTCCAACGGCGCAAGCAGCGCGAGGCCACTCGCAAACAATTTTCTCGCTGCGTTGCATACGTCACCTAGCTTATCGGCCCTTCTACTGTCAGCCTCCCGGAGCATCCGTTCCCGTTCTCTTCCAGATTGCCGACGCTCCATCGGCCTCTTTCTGGTATTCTGCGAAGATCACAATAAAGTGAGCCCATCGTGCTGTCTCGGAGGATCTATCTGCGCTACCCCCGACGGGAAGCTTCTCCTGTGTCCGGTGCTGATTTGAGCAGACTTTCTTCACCTTCATGTTCTGGAATGCCATACTCCTCAGAAGTGTACGTACATAATGGCTCTCAGATGAACTGACAGGTGGACGACAGCGCACGTCGATGCCTTGGCGTCTACTCCGTTTCGATTCCACGATATCCAGGGTTCAGCCCTACTCCTGGTTCGGTGTGTAGCGTTCGTTGTTGTAATCTCCGCCTCTGATCTATTTCTAATTCCGTGTGTGCACTGACTAGAAGTTTCATCCACACACATTGGAGACACGGGGACTACACTATGTGTTCATTCATCTCGCGGAGACACCACGAGATACGTTTTGACATGAATGGTGTCAGTGTATCATTCCAGGTACTGTGTACCACCAGACGATCTAACGGACTGATTGTCCGGTGTGCTCTTGATTCTGTGCGTATCACGGCCAGGGTATATCTTCGACGAAAATTCAGGTAGGCATATCTCCGCCGTCTTCGGAGGTTTCGTTAGGCCATCTTCATTGATCTGAGGATTTGTAGATCCGGCGCAAAGTATTCGTTCTCAATCTCACGCCTCTATCCCAGATTGTGCGTCCTCGAAGGCAGGGTGACGATATATTTCCGCTCTTGAAGGCATCGAAGCTTTGACCAAGTTCCAACTTGAAACTTCGCCGAGAGACTCGTCGACACGTGACACGTGAAAGTGCTACCTGCATGCCACAGACAGCCCATCGCTATGTATTAAACTAAACCCCTCTACCCCCGGCACTGTTGGTCGCAGGAGACGAGAGACTGCATCGGACGTCCTGTACATAGCACGCGGGCCCGCAATTGACGGATTCTCGACTTCTGGTCTTAGGTGTGCCGTACAATTTTGTAAGAGACACCTCGAGAAGGTCTCTTCGAAGAGGCAGAAATATCCTCCTATTGTTTTTCTCTCATACTGGCGGAAATGCAGAGACGATTCACCGGTCTCCGTATCAGATATAGCACCTTGCAGGCCGTGCACTAGTCGCGTGCCACAAATAACAATGTCATATCTGGCCTTGAAGGACCCGTGACCAATTCTAGAATATAGCTCGTCCATGGAAACATGTTCAGTTCTCTGAAGCTGCTAGGCAGCGAGTATTTGGGGGCTTTGAGTGAACAGTATGTCAAAACCCCCAGTTACTTACCGAAGGCCGTCGGCACATCACGTGATTTACCCCGGCTTTGCCAGCGTTGTCCGATGTGTGCTATTAGTCTAGTTTGTGACTTTCCCCTCCACAGCGACGAAGGGACTCCGCCGCCGCCGACTCGACCTCAGTCCCCCTCCCAGTACCGTTGGAAACTCTGGCTCGCACAGGTCCGACCTCAGGCGCCATTGCCAATTCGTTACGGTCCAAATCTTCCCCGTCGCCTCCGCGGTCCAAGCAAGGCTCTATACGTCCTGATTCACTGACACGAAAAGGCTTCGGGAGCGTACGCGCGGGGCGTCGCCGGCCTGGCTCATTTGGCGTGGTCGCTGCTGTGCAGCCGGCGCTTGATTGGAGCACCAGCTACCAAGCTGGTTCATCCAGGTAAGTTCTGGCTACCTACCCGTGTTCTGCGGATGCAGCTGCGCATCGCATCATCACACCGCCGAGCCAATACATCGTTTCGTATGGCTGACACGCTTTTAGTCCAGCCTCGGGGTCCAGCTCGGAGGACGACGAGAGCGACGATGCGCACACCGTCGTTGGAAGGAGGGGTTCGGTCCACGAGAGTTGGAGCACCATACCAGACAAAATGGGCAAAACCTCGTCTTTCCAGAGACGGCCACCTAGCCCCTTGCAACCTGTGTCGAGCTCCGACGGTTCCCTGTCTATCCGGCAAGGACGTCCAGGACGACGGGCCTTCACGCGCTCTCGATCTCCGGCTCCTCATCATTTGACGAATGGTTCTCATCCCCCGCGAACGCCATCCCCATCCGTTTTTTTTCGCATGCGGAATATACCTACCTCTGCCGGCCGCTGCATATTACCTGGGTTCGTGTCTTGGTCTTGTCGCATACCTCTTTCGCGCCTCGTGGTACAACTATCCATGGATGCAAAATACGGCGCCGAATGCTCCCTACTTCTCTTAGCATTGGCATTATCCGCATGCAAGCTCTACCATCCCGGCCTAGACTCTCCTGATGGGTGGCTTTCCCTCGGTGAGCAGTGTACCTTCGCTCCTCCGGGACTCGCAGCTAATGAGTCGAGTAGAACTCTCCCTCTTGATAGTTGCATCTTTAGTCCACATTACATGGTCACATATCAGCGTCCAACAAATTCCGCTCTCATCCGCTTCAACTGCATCAATGTCAGATTCACCACCTGCTCCGCGCGTACAGGAACTGCGCGATCGACACTTGTCTTCACAAAACCTGAACTCTCGTAAGCAAACTCAAGGCCTTATTTATATGACAGTCCCAAAGAACTACAGGTTGGTCTGGCTGGTTGGCCGTACGGTCTGTGTGATTATGAGCTGACTATTGCTTCAGAACATCGCCAGACGACGGCATCGTCTCTGGTCTGGTAATTGGCCCCTTAATCGCATCGTCGTTGTACCACGTAGCGCTGAAACTTGCCGTTTCATCGCCTGACTCGTTCTCGCATCCACCTTATTGGCACATCGAGCACCCTTACCAACTCAATAATCTGGGCAAACCCTTCACACCCGTTCAAGCACTTATCCTATCTCGGAGAAACGCTGTGAACCTGTCAACCATGTGTTCATTCATAGTGCTTGTTCACGTATACGCCTCGAGCTGGTTTGAGGCGCGTTACCGTGGCAATCACAAGGTGGCGGATGGTGAGCGAGGCTCCGTGCCTCGGAGCGAAGTACGGAAGTGGTGGCTTTACTCCTTGTTCACATTCACGGTCAGCACTGGTCTACTTGGCCTCCGTTTCATGTTCTCGTGGTCGAAGATAGGAATGTGGGAGCGTACGTACAGTCCGTCCCGTGTCTTGCTTGAGATGTGGACTCATGTTGCTTCTAGACATGACATACTGGGAGGTCGCATGCGCTTCGGTGTTCTACCAATTCTCCTTGTACATCGCGGTCCGCCTGGCGCACAGGGGATTCACTCTCGGTGAACTCGGCCTCGTTGTCTTTGGCGCTACAGCGTTATATATGGAGCTTGTCAATCTGACGATAGCGAAGGTGTGCGCTTTCGCCTATTCTGCGTACATATATATGCATATATTGAGATCGGCATTTGTCCGCGTAGATCTGGCCAGTGACCACGCCATATATCAAAACGTACCGCCTTCCCACACCCCTCCTGATATTCCAAATTGCGCTGATCCCGGGGTCGCTGCTGACGGGATTCCTGCTCTCGCCACTACTGACGCTCTCCAGGCATATTGCCCAACGGCCCGCCCGCCGTCTGCGATTCCCACACGAAAAACATGCACATCGCCGTGCACTTGCTGCAGCGTTCTACGCTGGAGCAGTCGTCATCGTCGGCGGTCTGATAGGCTTATGGACTCGGTGGATGCTCCGTGGCCGTGACCCTTGGCTGTGGGTCCTCTATTGGCTCCTCGATGGCGGGAAGAAATGGACACGCCCTGCCCTACTTGCATATTGGGCAGCGTTGGGCAGCATCAGCGTGGCTGGATGGAATCGACAGTTGGCACGGTCGCGGCGATTCCGTCCTCGGAATGGAATGACGGGCATCGGTGACCCGCTCGCTGTACCTCCTCAGCCGGCAGATGGCGGGGCGCTCCCGAGCGAACCCACGACTCCCCCACCTCAGACGCCGACAGGCTCCAGCCTAGGAATCACGTTCCCCGCCGTGACAATGCCACAGCTGCCCAGTTTCCCGAATGCGAACCTTAGTGCTGCCCTTGGCGCGAGCGAGTGGTTGGACGCCGCGGACAAACATGTGCCGACGCTCGGGCTGAATGCTCGGCGCAAGTTCTTCCACGCGCTCGCGGTCGTGATGTTCATCCCCGGCGTCGCTGTAGACCCGGCATTCACGCACTTGGCGTTCAGCGCGGCATTCGCGCTGTTCACGTTCGCGGAGTACGTGCGCTACTTTGCGCTGTACCCATTTGGGGCGGCGGTGCACATGTTTATGCACGAGTTCCTCGACCACAAGGACAGTGGAACGGCGATCTTGAGCCATTTCTATCTGCTGACCGGCTGTGCCGGTTCGCTCTGGTTCGAGGCGTGAGTTATAGTCTGTCATGTCTAAATATTCTCACCGACCCCTCTTTATACAGTCCGTCGAGGCTGTTGCTGTATACTGGGATTCTCACTGTCGGTGTTGGGGATGCGGTGGCGAGTATTTGTCAAGTATCAGTTTGTGACATATTGATGATCAGCGCTAGGCTTCTGTCGTGGGGAAGCGGCTCGGACGACACAGGTGGTCTCCGACGACGTCAAAGACGGTGGAGGGAAGTGCTGCGTTTGCCATTTCTGTTGTCGCGTTTGCGTGGGTGCTCCGAGTGTGCGGGCTGGTGGAAGAGTTCTCCGTGAGTGACATGCATTGAAGTTTCAGCGACGTCGGCGATTGATGTTGTGCAGGTGCCGCGCTACGGAGTGGTTGTTGTGCTCGCGTCTGTGCTGGAGGCGCTGTCTGCGCAGAACGACAACATCATGCTACCAGTGTACATGTGGAGTCTGCTTGTGATTGGGGATGTGTAGAGAACCATAGAGAGTGGAAGTTGTACCGTGCCGGCTGCGTGCCGGCGGCATGAGCTCGCGGGCGATGAAATACAATCAGAGGGAATACCCGGGAATACCGAATAAATGAATATTGGCGGGCAGCTGCGCGCGCCTGAATGGGAGTTGACGTCAGCCGGGCGCGTAAGGTTGAATTCCGTTGGAGCCGTTCGCTCTGCGGGCCCATCGCCTCTGCCCAGCTCTGCCCTCCCCAAGCTCTGCACATCGCCTCTTCGTCTTGGCCTCCGTCGTCGCGCTGCATGTCCTCCTCCTGTCGCTCCGCCGTCGCCCTCTAGTCTCGCGCCTCTTCTGCTTCAGCCCACGACGTCCATCGCTGCGTCGCGTCCGCTCTCGCTGTACAGTTACTGCGTCACGACCACCCGTTTCCTCTCCCGTCGCTCTTCCAAACGTTCATGGGAGACGACGAAAGCTCACTCTCGCAGCAATCTGGCAATCCCTCGCTTCCGCTCCCCTCTCTGTCCCTCAACGATGTCTCTATCCCCCTCTCCTTAAACCCCAAGACACAGTCCGTATCGTTTCTGCCTCATGTGCATCTAACGCCTGCCAAACGTGGTACTCGAAGGCCATCTACGGCCTCTTCTGCCGAAAGAAAGTCGTTTCTTCTCCCCTCTATACCCCCTCCTTCCCTCTCCTCTGCCTCCGAGGGCAGTACCCCGATAGCCTCGCCCAGATCTAGCTCCCCGACTCCGGCCCGAATGCTGTTGCAGAGAGACTCGGAAGCGGTCCCTGGTGACATCTCCCAAAAAAATTCACTGTCGAAACCTCTTTATAATTCTGTCATGAGTCTGCGGGATGAGATGCAAAAGAGATCCGACCTTGGTGGTGAGCAATGCACATCTACGCAGGTCGATGTACCTCATTCCTTTTCTGTCTTACCTTCGATACCCACAGCTGCCCTGTCCCCTGCACTCGATGAGTCGTCGACGCCCTCTGCGGAGCAAGTAGAGCAGCTGTACCTGCAGCGGAAGACGGAACAACCCGTCTCCGATTATGACTGGGGGAGCTTTATCACGGCATATGCTTTGGGACGCTGGGATCCTCAGAAAACGCCCAATCCACCGCGATCTTCACTGGACCATGCGTATCAGTCGTTTGGCGTCACCGAACTGGCCTCTGCGATCAGTGAGGCTACTCGGGGCTTGCATTCAGGGACCTCCGATCCGCTGGAGTCACCGCCAAATCCTCAGCTTGGTGGAACCATGTCACACGTCCAGAAAAACGACACAACCCCTCCTCAGACGGCGAGTCCATCGTCGTCTATCTCAGCGTCGTCATCAACGCGATCCCCTTCTTCATCGTTCTCTCCACGTCGGCCTTCCAACCCCACACCGACACCGCCACAGTCCCATCGCCTCCGTAACTCTTTCGCGGACATTCGTTCTTCTACGCATCCGCGACAGGCTGTTATTCCCATTGACGCTCCTCCACCAGCTGGCGTGGCCGATGTCAACACTGCTGCCGCGGCGGTGCGGTGGGCTGCTGCTCGGGTCAATATTGCGCCTTTGGCTTTGCCATCACCGGAACGCGAGCTCACAGACCCCTTTCGAAACTCCTTTGCTGTCGTCCCGGGCTCACACAGCCACGAAGTACCTCCAGGTTCAGGGCCTTTGTCTCCTGGGCGGAAGACGCGTTTAGGAAGCTTCTGGCAAGGAACTACGGATGTCGACTACGCCAGGCTGAGCTCTATTGAAGGAAGTCCTCCGATAACTCCCCCAACAGGCGATCTACCTGCGGACGACTCCCCTACGTCCTCCGCCTTGTCGCCCCTACCGTTGTCTGGCATGCCACCGCCAGCATCTGCTCCCGCAGGTACGAGGACTGTACAGGATGATGACTACTTCGGCATCCCGCCCTCTGTACAACGCTCGTCATCTGTGTCTTCTGTTGGTCGTCCAGAGATGCCGACCGGCCCTTCTCGTCAACGGACTACTCCGGAATTCGAGACTACAGAAGTCCAGACGGTCCCAGCCCCACCTCGCCGCGTCAACCTTACGCGACAAACGTCGTCGCCTCTACCGAACTCGGGCAGTAACGAGGCCCCGCTCGGTCCCCAACGTTTTCCGCAAGATGCAGCCACAATGATCAAGACAGGGCGCTCTCTCAAGGAGGAATCCATGTTCTTCGAGTTGGGCTACTTGGCTCCTCCGTATCCACCCGATGAGATGGAACGACGGCGAGCGCTGTACCAGTTTAATATCTGGGGCACAGGGCCCGACACGAATTTTGACCGGATCGAGCACCTGACCAAACTTGTGTTTCACACCAAGACTGTCGTCATCAGTCTAATCGATGGGAACGAACAGTACGTCCCCTCTTTGCACCTTCGCATTCGCCAATAATAGTATCCGCGTAGATGGATGAAGTCGGCATGTAAGTGATAGGTGCCCCGGATCTTACACAGGGCTTGATCGCGGCGTGTTTTACAGCGGGGTGGAGTGAGCATACATTTCCACGGGCAGGAGCAATGTGTGCACACGCTATCCTACAGAGGTGCGTCCAGCCAGATCGCGGACTGGGAACATTTTCTGAAGAAGACGGCGAAGGGGGGACGAGCCGACAGTTATCCTGAATACGCTCGACGACTGGCGGTTCGCAAAGAATGTACGTTTCTAATTTCCAATTTCATATTTAGGTTGTGCATGACGTCATGCCGCAGCCCCTGGTCACCGGCCCGCCGCATGTCCGGTTCTACGCCGGTGCGCCGTTGCGCACGCAGGACGGATTCAACGTCGGCACCCTTGCCATCATGGACGACGTCCCGAGGCACGAGTTCAATCCTCGCCAGAGACATACGCTCAAAGAGTTTGCAGTACGTCCTGCTCTCCTCATTCCTCAAAATTGATCCAAATCTCTTCCATAGGCCATTGCCATGCGCGAGATGGAATTGTGGAGGGATAAGGTACTTTCCCCCTTCACCATTCTGTTTTAATTCTCAAGCCAAGTGTTCTCAGATCCAGCTTCGAATTCGAGATCGAATACAAACCTCGGTGCGTCATCCTGTTATATTATGTAATGGTGTTGTTTCACACCATTATCAGATGGAACAATTCACCCGCGAGTGCCTTGAGATAGATCTCGAACCAGTCGATGACTCTGAACAGCGTATCGCAACCACTTTTTCTATGGACAAAGTTTACGAACGCGCCGCAAAGCTGGTCAAAAAGACCCTCGACGTTGAGGGCGCAATCGTCATGGACGTGTCACACGGTGAGGTCCTAGAGACCGTGGGGTCCGAGGGCATCGTTTCCGTGGTGGTATACAGCGCAGAGGCATCCGCGGGAACCACAAGCCATCGTTTGCCTGCAGAAGACTGTGGTAAACTCTGGGAAACATTCATGAAGTATCCTGATGGCCGAATTTTTGAGGGGCTTGTGCCCACGCCTCTGAGACCATTCATTCCGAGTGGAATTCAGTATGCTTTGAGTCAGTCTATCTTACTGTGTTGCATCTTCTGCTCTGATATCGCTACTGTCGATAGGTGTTCCTATATTCAACATAGACAAGCAACCTTTCGCGATGATCTGCGCTTACAACTCCTCTGAGCACGGGAAAAGATTTGTATGTCCTTCTACCACCAGTCGATCTACCCTGACTTATCACGAATGCGAACAGCTCGAGGGTCACGAACTGTCGTACCTGCGCGCAATTGGTAAGTCGTTTGCATTGCTCAAAGCCCGAAGTGACCTACGTTACCTCAGGTGTGATCATCTTGTCTGCTGTCCTCAAACGTAGGATGACTTTAGCAGACAAAGCAAAGAGCCTGTTCATCTCCAAGTGCGTAAATCTTGAATTGGTTAATCAGAGTTCACTTACGAGACCTGCTCTTTATAGTATATCTCATGAGTTGCGCACTCCACTGCACGGTATACTCGCAGCTGCGGAACTCTTGGCCGATACTTCTTTGAACCACAGTCAAATGTCATTCTTACAGACCGTTCAAGCATGTGGTACTTCTTTGGTCGAGACTGTGAATCACGTTCTAGACTTCACGAAGCTCAGCGGGAATTCTAAAGCTGGTGGGCTGGAGCATGTGATCGGCGCCACGAAGTATGTCAACTTCACCTACTTGTGTATATCTTCTGACATGGCTATTTCATCAGAGTGGACCTCATGCAACTAGTAGAGGAGGCGATAGAGGGATGCTGGATTGGACATCGTGCTCGGACATTTGCCTTGAACGACTCGGAAATTGGAAGCCTTTATTCTCCCCCCCGGCAAGATCGGACCAGTAACAAGGCTAAGAAGTTGGTTGAGATTGTAGTGGAAGTTGGGGATCGTGAACAGGTCTGTACTCGTGATTTTGAATTGAGAGAGAAACACTTACAATGGCGTCGAAGGGCTGGGTGCTGAAATGTGAAAAGGGTGGAATTAGACGAGTCTTGATGAATGTCTTCGGAAACAGTCTCAAGTTCACCACGGTGAGCGCATGACCTAGTCGTGATGTCCTAATATTCATCATACGGTGTAGGATGGTTATGTTCACGTTATCCTCCGCCAACTACCGTCCCCGCCTGACTTGCCTGCCCACAAGGTGAAAGTCGAGCTTTCCGTCGTGGACACCGGGAAGGTAAGCACATGTTCACGTATATATTCCGCCATTAGACATTTTGCATCCAGGGCATTAGCCAAGACTTTTTGAAGGTGAGTCTTTTACATAGTCATTGCACGTGCGGGTTACTGACATGTCCACAGAACCAACTTTTTCATCCTTTCTCTCAAGAGAATCCTCTTCAGACTGGCACTGGGTTAGGCCTTGCTATCGTCAACAGCATCGTGCAATCGAAGGGTGTAGATGGCAAAGTAGACGTGTGGAGTGCGGAGAATGTTGGGACGGAGATCAAAGTCACACTGACCGCTGACGTCGCCGAAGACGAACCGACACAATCAATATTCGAGCCCCTCAACCATGACGACGCCCAAACCGTCGGCTTGTATGGCTTCGATGATGCTCACCGAGGAGTGCAACTACTTCGTAGAGTCGTCACTAACTACCTCGTGACTTGGTGGGGCTTTCAGATCGCGCCGCTAGGGACTGGAGGCGACATTGCAATTCTGAACGAGGACCTCTCACCTCTGTTACTTGCCATAGAACACAAAGATGTTCGTCGACCATACATCATCATCACTACGGGACGCGGAGACGAACACTTGATGACTACGGTAACGGAGTTTGAACGACTTGGAGGATTCTGTCGTGTGTTGTACAAACCCGGCGGTCCATCACGGTTACGTACTGTGCTAAAGCTCTGCATTCACGCATTGAAGATGAGTCGGAGAGCTATCTCTCGCACTGGCTCGACTACCCCTGGCTCGACCACCCCGACGCAAGGCGGCCCTCCCACAATTTCCGCTCCTTCCGCAGTCGCGCGTCGCAACTCAGAGGAGACGACGGCTGGCATGGGTCACTCCCGACGGCCGTTGCTGGGGCCTCGAGCAATCACTGTCCACCCAGTAGCATCATGGAACGATATGCCTACGACTGTCGAAGAGGAACCTTCGGAAAGCACACCCGTAGTTCGTCCTCGGTCTCTAAGTCATTCTCACACTGCCGCGAGCCCTACGATCCCGGTGGGTTCTGGCGGGTCACTTCTCAAGTCCTCCGTTGGCGCACTAGAGTCTACGAAGAGCGTTCGCGTGCTGGTCGTAGAAGACAACAGCATTCTTCGGAACTTGCTGTGCGTATCCATCGTTCCATATCAATAAGCGACGTTAACATTTAGCGTGGACAGTTCACGATGGCTTTCCAGTAAAGTAGGCTTTTCGCACTTCGTAGGAAGCAATGGCTCACATCACACTTTCCAGGGATATGAATTCCGGGACGCCGTTGACGGTCGGGAAGGCGTCCATGTCTTCGAAACTGATGGCCATTTCGAGTATGAACCGTATTTTTGTATACCCTTGGCGACACTGACGCTCGCTTTCAGCATAATTTTGCTTGATCTATCCATGCCAGTGCTCGATGGTGGGGTGTCAGCACATGTCGTACAGGGACCGGACTACTAACATTCTGCACAGGTTACGGGGCCACTGCTCAAATAAGAAAGATAGAAGAATCCCGCACTGGCGAGAAATCTTCTCGAATTCTCGCACTCACAGGCATGTCATCACTAGAAGACAAGCGCAGAGCGTTTGAAGCTGGGGTCGACGGCTAGTGAGTATTCCTTTCTCAGATCGTGTGTTTTGCTAACTCGTAGCATGGAGTCTTGTCAAGCCGGTCGCTTTCAAAACGCTGTCGGAAATGTTCACGAGGCTCGGTATCTCATGACATCCGCTTCCCATATAATTATTGGTTTCTCCTTGCGTGGACGTTGTATATTTCGTCTCTCTGCTCGACATTATTCTTCACCTGCATCTGACCGTTCCCTGGATCCCAACTCCAGCCTCACATACTCCGAAAAGATTGTATCCCAGGCATCCGCAGCCCTTACTCACCTCATGTTTTGCCTCTTACGCTCGCATACTCCAGCCATTGTAGCACTGCATCTCGCATTTTCATCTCGCTACCCCGCTTTGTAACTTTACTCGTTGCTCCATCTCCGCAATCAGCACCTTTCTAATCGCGAATTCGATCGGACGATACAGAAAAGGATAGAAACGCAAATAATACGATCTTGGGGGAAGAATCGATATTTTACCCCTTGGGCAGCTAACTAGATGGTATGATACATTTTATGTTCACCGGGTGGTTCGGTAGAACGCGCAGAACTAGGTCCGCAAGAAGTACAGTACACGTCATGGAGTGACTAGTGGTACAGAGATTGCGATCGACGGGCAAAGCGAGCTGGGAATAAAGCAACTGTGATCCGCAAGATAATCATGCAGCGACAGGAGCGCTGCGCTGTGTCTCACGGTGTTCCTGAAGAAGGCGGTCGAGTGCTTCCTTCTGACCAACCTCCAGTGCGCCGGATTGAATACCGGAGTGGTAGACACGGAGAAGGGAATCAACGTCGTCCATGGACTGTGTGCGTACATCTGCCAGCTCCTTGATCTTGGCCGTAGCATCCTTGATCTATAACGGAACAGAGGTCGAGTCAGAGGACATGTCTGACGCTATGGTATACGTACCTCATCGTCTGTGAGCTCGAGGCCGAGCTGCTCTACGCGGGATTTTACGGCGTTCCATCCAGTCAGACGATGCCTGGAAAGTAGTTCAATCGATGCTATCCCAACATTTGAATCAATGCTGACTGACCCGATTGACACGTAACGAGTAAGACCAAAGTCTTCAGGCTTGAGAATCTCATAGGTGCTTGGGTTGTTGAGGATTGCCTTAGCATGGATGCCAGCCTTGTGTGTGAAGGCAACGTATCCACTGTGGTGCATCATGTATAAGTTACGAGAATGCGTGTGTCGATAGAAAGTCAGGCGTACGTGATGGGGTTCGAAAAGGGTACATTGACCTCGACGGCTTCAGCGACCAGGTTTTCAATTTCACGGAGCATGGACAGGTTGTACTTGGACTTGACGTATTCCGGGTTAGCTGCATACATGCACGCCACGAGGCCACCAAGAGGCGTAATTCCGACCCGTTCGCCGATGCCAAGGACAGCTGGTGGGATATGAGCGATTGTCTCAGAGACATAATGAGAGATTGTCAACTTACACGTATCGATGTGTGTCGCACCCGCTTCAAGGGCTGTGTACGCATTGGCAATTGCTATCAAAAACGCTGATCAGTGATGGATGTGGAGTATGGAGGCCAATCAAGCCTACCCATGCCTGTGTCGTTGTGTAAGTGCACCTCAATGTCGCAGCCCACAACGCCGCGTAGTGTCCGGATGAGATCGTAGACCTGGCGCGGATTTGCACACCCGACGGTGTCAGCTATGCCTACCCGGTTGACGCCGATTTTGTCGACCGTTTGGTAGATGGAGAGTAGATCTACGAGGTCGGAGCGAAATGAGTCCTCAGTCGAGAAGCGGACCTCGATGCCCTTGGACTTGACAAAGTTGATGACTTCGATCGCGGTTTTGGTTATATATGTCATGTCCTTCCCGTGAGAGAATTCACGAAGGAAAGAGGAAGTGCCAATGACGACGTCCACGCCGTCCACGCCTGGAAGATCCGCGAGTCAGACATTCACCGTACGAAGAATGGCCGGAAGTGAAGAGGTTGAGGTTCATGCTCACCTGTCTCAACAGCGATCCGAGCGTCGTCCATATGGCAACGGATGTGAGTCAAGATCTTAGCCTTCAATCCAAGCTTGCAAATAGCCTCGCAATCTCTGCGTGATTGCTCTGACGCTGCTGGCGACGTGAGTTCGAGATATTCGACACCAAAAGAGTCGAGCGCCTTGGCGATGGCGATCTTCGTCTTGGTGTCGAAGAAGGCATTGGCAAATTGCTCGCCCTCTATATAGCACATTCAGCTGCGCCTGTGAGACGGTTGGACTACCGAAACAGACCTCGGAGAGTGCTCTCAATGATCTTGAAGTTAGAGACATTGTTCAAGAAATCAGATGCCCGTGGTGCGTAGGGATTGTGACGCTGTGGATCGGGTGCATGCCCATTGAGGCCCTTGACGCCATTGGGCTTGTTCTCTATGCCAACCATTTCGTGCTTGCCGTTGGGTGTTGTCTCAGTGGCTGTTGGTGGGCACATGGTGGTAGAAGGAGAGAAGGATGAGGACAAGATGTGGAGGGCCAAAATTTCGAGTCAAGTCATTGCGAATTGGCCGAGATGGCAACTCAACAGGTACATCGGCCGACGATCTGCGGCATGCCGGCCGACGATCTCCAGTTCACTCCATGGATAATATCACTTAACAGGAGTACCAGTACTACAGCTTACTACAGACGGGCGTACAGGACACTGTCAGCTATACCCAGATCGAGGCATTACATTGGCTTTTATTGCGGGTCATAGGACGCGTCTCTCGCATCGTGTCTCGTCGTGGACACCCTGGCAATTGAGGTCACAGTACGGCATGGTGCACTTCTTGCACTTGTAACGACCCCAGTATCCACAGACAGAGCACAAAAGACGGGGAGGAGCTTGGGAAGGGCCGGTGACTGCAGTGATATACGTCGGGATATTTGTGGAATAATCCGCTATACCCTGAAGGAACGATGAGCGTGACAAGTATTCTACGGTGAATTCGTACGCACCGACTCGTCAATGAGCGTGGTGAGGTTCTTTCGATACAGAATAGCGGTACGGATGTTCATAGTGGACTTCCTTCGCTTCGTTCCCGCTCCGGTAAGAATGCGCTTGTCCGAGATAGTTTGACGCGCACGGCCTTTCCCAGACTTTCCGGTGTCCTCGTCATCTTCCAGGCCAAGATACGACACGGACGGCTCTGCATAATTAGAACGCTGGCGTGACAGTAAAGTGGGTTGTTCGAAGCAGAGCGACAATATAGCGTACTTCTAGCTCGTCGAGACGACGCTTGGCACGTTTCGCAAGAACCTCTGCGTCGAGGCTTTGGGATGCCGCCTGCGCCTGCCTTGCGGCTGAACTTCGATAAAGCGATGAAGGCGGGGCGATGAAAGGAGAAAGACGTACGCTGGTGCCTTCTTGGAGGCATAACGCCCGAGTGTATCGGCCGAGTAGTGGTGGTATAAAGCGAAGAGAGCGGTCATGTCGCCATCGACTCTCACGATTTCTCCGCCTCCTTCAATTGCAGCCCCCTCCGCACCCTCGACGTGCTCGCCTCTCTTTCCTGACTTCCACATCATGGCACCCTCCATAGAGATCGAAAACAAAGGGCTTATCCCCCAACACGATCTCCCCACCCCTGAGCCAGACTCTCCGTTTCGCCCTCGCCAGCCCTATCGCTTTGGAACGCTCTGCGCGACCGTGGAGAATCCGGACCAGAAAGACCAGTATGGTTCCAGCTCTGTGCCCATATATCAGTCGGCCACTTTCAAAGGCATATCTGGCGAATACGACTATTCTAGGAGCGGAAATCCCACCAGAAGCCATCTCGGTGAGCGCTCGTTTTACTACCAAGTCCTGCCAAGCGCAAGTGCAGCACGTACGGCACATGTACACCGTCCTGTCATAATCTCTCCCGTACTCCCTGGCAATGCTGTAGCAAGTCCTAGCTCTGCGAGCGCTCGTCTGCGTTTAGGACGATCTCGCGACGCCATGCATATCCCTATCACTTGCAGACCAATCCACTGACGGCGTGAAATGTAGAGCATCACATTGCGAAGATATCATCCGCAACCAATGCATTCGCTGTCTCTTCTGGAATGGCCGCGCTCGACATAATCCTCCGACTCCTCAAGCCGGGTGACGAAGTCATAGCCGGCGACGATATCTATGGCGGGACAAATCGTTTACTAACGTACCTCAAGACCCATGGGGGAGTCACGGTCCATCACGTTGACACCACCGACCCAAAAAACCTCCATGCTTACATCAAGGCAGGCAAGACGGCGATGGTTCTCCTCGAGAGCCCCACAAATCCGCTGCTGAAGATAGCTGACCTCGCCACGATAGCTGCGGATGTAAAGACGCGGGCACCCGATGCGTTGGTGGTTGTCGACAATACCATGATGAGCCCGTACCTCCAACGACCCCTCGAATATGGTGCAGACATTGTGTACGACAGCGCCACGAAGTATCTCAGTGGACATCACGACCTCATGGCCGGAGTGATCACTTGCAATCGCGAAGATCTTGCCAAGGTATGTCCGATAAGCTGTTGACATTCATTGACCTTAGCCAATGTTTTTCCCGTACAGCAAATGGCGTTCGTGATCAATTCTGTGGGAAACGCACTCTCACCTTTCGACTGCTTCCTCCTACTGCGAGGGGTCAAGACGCTCGCCATCCGCATGGATCGTCAACAGGAAACTGCTATGGTTGTCGCGACCATGCTCGACCGTCTCGGGTTCGATGTGCACTATCCTGGACTTGCCAATCATCCTGGGCGCGAGGTTCACGAACGCAATGCCGATGGCTATGGTGCGGTGCTCAGCTTCACGACTGGAGATAAGGCTCTGAGCGAGCGTATACTTGGCGCGGCACGGCTCTGGGGTATCAGCGTCAGTTTTGGATGCGTCAACTCGCTCATCAGCATGCCCTGTATCATGTCGTGAGTGCAGTTCGTATCGGTAGATGCGGGAACGACTGTACTGACATGTTTTTGGCCTCTAGACACGCTTCTATCGACCCCGCCATTCGCGCAGAGCGCGGACTTCCAGAAGATGTCATTCGACTGTGTGTTGGCATAGAGGATCCTGCGGACCTGATCGATGATCTTGAGCACGCATTGCTGGAGGCCGGGGCTATAACCGTGTCGGCAGGCGCTGACCAACACCATTTCGTCCGCGCTACTATCGCCCGTGAAGGCGTTTCTATCAGTCGTGCGGTGGAGAAGCTCGCGTTCAATGAGAATACTGCGCCTAGAGAAAACAGGGAGTGGTTCGTCAGTGCACCTGGGAAGGTCATCTTGTTCGGTGAGCACGCTGTTGTGCATGGAGTGGTGAGTTCGCAGGTTTCTTCGATAAGGCAACATGTTTCTCACCCTTACTATTACTATTCTTTGAGACCGCCATCGCTGCCTCGGTTGACCTGAGATGCTATGGTCTGACATCGCCACGCCATGACGGAAAGGTTGCTCTACGATTCTCGGATTTGGGCGATTTCTATCACGAATGGGTTCTAGACGACCTACCCTGGGACGCCGTCACTTCTATCGGCGTAGGGGACCAACATCCTGAGCTTCTGGACCAGAAGTTGATAGAGGCAATCCAAAAGCGAGCGTTACCGTCTCTCCTCGACTCCAACGCGAGTGCGAAGGCAGCTGCCGTGACCTTTCTGTACCTCTATATGATCATGGCGCAGAAAGCAGAAAGGTGCCGTCGGATCCTTTCGAATCTTCATTTCATGCTAAACATTGCGTCACATAGGCCCTCATTCAGTTTCACTGTAAGGTCTACTCTGCCCGTCGGCGCTGGCCTAGGTTCTTCCGCGTCCTTCTCTACTTGTGTTGTGACGGCTCTCCTTCTTCTTCATCGCCGGCTCACACTTCCAGCCATCCCCGAACCCACACGGGAAGCTAACGATGCCGACCCAGGGCACATCCACGTATCACATGAGGGCCGCAGGGCCGTCCCCATGGAGATTGCAGAGGAAGTTAACCGATGGGCGTTCGTCGCCGAAAAAATCCTTCACGGCAATCCGAGCGGTGTGGATAATTCGGTTGCCGTGTTTGGCGGCGCGCTGGCGTATACGCGCCCCGGTTTCGGACGCAAGCCTGGGATGGAGCCTATCAACGGGTGAGTTTACCGACTTTCTGTGCTATACGTCTATTCCTAAATTATTGTCTGATCGCAGATTCAAATCTTTACGGTTTCTGTTGACCGATTCTCGTGTGCCGCGCGATACGAAGCGCCTCGTCGCCGGTGTTGCCGCGAAGAAACTTGCTGTGGGTATCTTGCTTATGCCTATATCTCGTGGGTGGTTAAGCTCTTCCCGATTACAGGAGCCAGAAGTTGTGGGGCACCTCCTTGAAGCGATACAAAGCATCAGCGATGAAGCGAGACGTGCTCTGGGCGACCCGGAGCTGTCCAGGAAGGCTTTACTCGAGGCGCTTGGTGTAAGCGTTTGTCGTAACTTCAGTCGTCGGTTGATAATAACCCGCCACAGGCATTGATCAGCGAAAATCATGCCCACCTGGTATCTCTCGGCGTGTCCCACCCCGTCCTTGAGACCATACGTGAGAAGACTGCGGCTGAGCCGTATCGCCTCAGCACCAAGCTAACAGGTGCAGGAGGAGGAGGTTGCTCCGTGACTCTCATTCCCGACGGTCTGGTGATATCATGTTTTCCTTGAGAGCTATCTCTGATGTGTGTCGAAGCAGATGTCAATGAAGAAGTCCTGAGTGATCTTATCAACTTGCTGGCAGAGAGCAACTTCCGACCCTACCTGACCTCCGTGGGTGGCAGCGGCCTCGGGATATTGTCTGCATACAGTCCAAACAATCACGAAGGACCGATCACACCTCCTGAGACGCCTAATGGACTTCCAGATGACCAATTCCTCGCGGCTCGCGAGTCTTTGCGGTCGGCGTTTGAGGAGAAGGGGGTCGAAGAGTTACCGGGCTGGGCAAATGAACGTGGTCGCTGGCTGTATGTTTGAATGTGGCGGTGCTTATGTAGAATCATCTATCGACTGGACGACACTGTCGTATGGATTGTATACTGTATTCGCGAAAGGAATTGACGGGGTGTCAATGAACGTCGACGATCTTGTACCGCGTGTCGTTGCCGGACTTCTGGAAGAAATCCTGAACGAGGATGGCGCAATCTTGTCGACTCAACCACCCTGTAGACTTACTGGCGGGGGCGGTATATTTTCCCGTAGCAATGAGACGTACACAATCCATGTCGAAACAGAGGTTCTTTCCATATACCTCCACTGAGATCAGACGGTCAAGTCAATACTCGTTTCGGTAATTTCTTTTGCTCGCTATGCCGTCCCACGATCTCGTCAATTTCCATCCGTGAACAGTTGCCCTGACTTCTTCCTCCCCTGGGTCATCTGGGAACATCGGCTGTGGGGAAAGGAGACTTCAATATTTCGCATCATGTCTCGCAAAATGACTCACAGGGAAGCGCTCAGTCAGGATCTCGGTACATGTCCAGCCACGCTCAGCCGCCTTCTGGAAAAATTCAAGATCGCGTTTCGCCATGTGCGGGCGGTGGTGGGAGTAGAAAACTAGTAAGCAAGGCTCATGCAAGCTTTGCCGTGGAGAGGTGTCAGACAATAGTGTGCTCTCGCATGTCTTGAGTAAAGCATCGTGCTGCGGGATGCCGTGTTACCCGTTACTGCTGGCGGAATGGGAGAGAAGTTACCTGGGAATGATTAAAGATCAAGTCCGACATGATGATGAGATCGAATCCTGGTTCGGAGTTGTCTGTCAACTTCAATAAGGGTGCGACAGTCTGACCCCATACAAATCCCTAGGGCTGCGATGACATTCTCTCCTAGAATGATGAACGTTGATCGTACCTTCACATTTACTGTGGCCCTTGCCGCTGATTCCAGATTTTGGTTAGCATTGAACTGTAAGTTATCTACCAACGTCGCGTCTGGATAGTCCGTCAGCACCACCTGGGAAGCGAATCACAACGGCGTGGGTGAGGCCTCATTGGACAAGAAAGGCGCTTATGACTTACTTTGCGCGCTCCGTTCTTCGCCGCTACGATTCCCGGAAGACCTCCTCCAGCTCCAAGCTCGAGGACAAACCTATCGTGGTACAGCTCCGGATGTGCGTCAAGGTAAGAAGCAAACGAACGAGATGCGTTCCAGCTGGACGCGATGAGTAGGGTCTTCAGTTAGCGAGGATTATGAAAGCTCACAGATAATGTCCCCATAGTGGATGGTTGCCCACCAATCGGATGGCTATCTCGTTCCATGCTTTCTGGCCGAGGTCTTTGTGAACATATGTTCTCTTGTATATAGCAGTAGTTGGCTCGGGTGAGGGGGGTCGTGGGGGTTCCTTCAGAGTGATATCAGACCAATCTCCTCACTGCTCGTAAAGTCTCGGAATAACTCTGTAGACTCACTGTAAAGACAGAATCAAGAGAAAGACCAGATTCCTCGTCTGTGTCAAACATTATCTGTTGCTTATACTTGGCATGGACTTGGTTTTTATGAACTGAGAAAGCTTGCAGAGATTGGTGTACACCGGAGTGGCAATCCGACGAGAAGTACTGTTCTGAACTCGCGACAGAGGCGCAGTCAAACTGCGGCCCGGCTATCCGCCCCTACTCCCGCTGACTCCAACTTGAATGACTCTCAAACTTATCATTATTGTTGAACTTGCGGACACCGACGACGACCGACGACTCATATATCATGCTTCAGAAGCATGGCCCCGCATTGAACTCAAGTGCTCGTCCTGTGCACACGGGGGAATCTGAACCTGCTCATCGACGCCCTCATTTATACGCCTGCGCGCACGTTTCAAGCTTTGATGTTCTCAAGCAACTGGTGGTGCCCGGGTGTGCGCGGTTTCCGGTACGTCCGCAAGTTCAGAGCAGGTGATGCACATGTTACGCTCAAACCGGACATTAGCCAGGGAGAAGGGAGACCCATAAAGATGGGTCTGCGGCATGTGCTCATGCCAACTGATGATATCTATCCTGTCTATTAGATTTGTGTCATCAAAAACACCAGCAGGCGTCGTATGGGGAAGAAAGAACGACTCAACCCATCACACAGTTTCCGATCTCGACGTCGTATCCTGTGAGGCAGACGTGTCGCAGCTCTGCAGATGTTGTCGGTTGCCAGTGTTTTCTTCCAAGCAAGGTGCGTTTGACAATATGTTTATCGTGGAACTACTCTGGGTACGTGTACTAGCTGCAGCATCGCTAGTTGGCGGCATCCCGGCACGGCACTGCGTGCCGAGCACGATCTGTTTGAGAATCCTTCGTATCCGCATGCATGCGTACTTGCGGCAAGCCATTGCCGTGAGCTACCGCCAAGTACGATCAGTAAGCGTTTCCTCCACCGGAATTCTCAGTCATACCTGCCATACTAGTACTAGGTGCATCATTAACTCTACCACGAGTCTCAACAGGTTTCTCGTGCTGCAGAAGCACCAGTCGCATACCCGACGACCTCCGCAACTTCGTTGCGGTGGATCATGCCGGTGCCGGAAGCTTTCGCTTGGTCAAATAAACGTTTTATGGTAGAACGCCTTTCCGGGATCGATGACAGTATATTTTACAGTGTCATATGAGCCTCGGTCGTAAGTAAGGTTGTCACGATAGGGCGCGCCGTACGGCACAACGACGGCAAGCGATCATTTGGCGATCATAGCAGTTAGGAGCTACCTGACATATCCCTGAATCTTCTGACGAAAGATATATAAATGAGAATACAATCTTGTCTAATTCTTCGTCCCCAATATTCTTGTCAGTCTCCCCTTCCCCGCGCCCCTGCGCGGATATAAATTTCGTCGAGTGAAGGTAGGTGTGACGTGACACCATGTGACCTAGCGTGTTCTCATGCCGGTTTCGCGCGCGACTTTCGTAACTCGTCCTGTCCCTCTCCTCACCATCTCCAACCATGGCCTCTTTCCTCCGACGATTCACCACGTCTGCCTCAGCAGCAAAAACACCAATGTCAGTGCCCGGCTCTTACATTCAATAAATCAATTTTGACGTCATTTATGTGCAACGTCAGGGCGAACGTCTTCGTAAGTGCCATTCATGTCTCATGTGTCTTGCTTCTCACCGTCCATACGCGTCTAGTTCGACATTGCGATTGACTCCAAGCCTTCTGGTCGCATTGTGTTCAAACTCTTTGACGATATCGTCCCCAAGACGGCTCAAAATTTTCGTGAGCTAGCCTCTGGACAGCACGGCTTTGGTTACTCTGGCAGTTCGTTCCATCGTATAATACCCAATGTAAGTATTACAAACATCATTCGGAGAGGCCCCAGCTTGACATACGGCTCCAGTTCATGCTTCAGGGTGGGGATTTTACGCGCCATAATGGCACCGGTGGCAAGTCGATATACGGAGAGAAGTTCGCTGGTACGTGTTCATTGGTGACAGGAAGCTAGAGCGACCGGCTTCGGGCTCACCGGACCAATTAGATGAGAATTTCAAGTTGCAACACACCAAGCCTGGTCTCCTGTCCATGGCTAACGCGGGACCCAACACGAACGGCTCGCAGGTACGCCGTTTCCCTACCTACCTTCCAAAGGCGTGCCTGAGCGCGTGTAATCCAGTTCTTTATCACTACCACCGTCACCAATTGGCTAGATGGGAAACACGTAGTATTCGGTGAGGTCGTTGAGGGCATGGACGTTGTGCGGAAAGTCGAGGCTGTGGGGAGCGACTCGGGGCGACCGAAGACGAAAGTGACCATCACCTCTTCCGGTGTGGTCTAATTGCATTCCTATCAACGTAGTATCTCTGTTCGCCTGCCCATCCAAAGTAATGTGATCGGTCGTAATCTCGCGGCAAGCTGAGGTTATCTCGACATAATAAATCCATTCCCTAGTGTAGTAGTGTGCCATGCTTCATAGCAGTGCACGACCCGCTTCCTTCGCATATTGATGTACGAAGACGTCTAAGCCATGCAAACAAAGCCGATTCTAATTTGCCGCACGATCCATCAACGAGTAGTTGTCAGATGGTACCCGATTTCTATGTCCTCCCCGCAAGCATGAGAACAGCATGTTTGTATCCAGACCAATGAAAAGGAGAGAAGGACAACATAACAGCGCAACACATAAAGAAAAGGACTCGACAAGGTAGAGGGAAGTAAATGAAGCTAGGGCGAGACTATGATATGGTGGGGGAAAGTTCGTCTGGAGAAAGCGGGTATCAGAGAGCAAGGAGCGTACGCTTAGATGTGGAAGGCGTTTCCAATATACTAAAAGATTCAATATATAAGACTGAAAGGAGGGAATGACTGTTGACATGCGGAGATGGGAGCTTGTGGACGATGATGAGGATTGCGTGCTCAAAACTCCGGGCGGGAAGCGACACTGTTGCGCAGGCTTTTGGCCTGATTTGACATCCATGTATAGACGGATACGAGAGGAGAGTTAGTAAGGAATGGACGCATGAGAGGTTGGGGGACTTATTCCTCCTCTTCCTCTTCGACGACATTATGCAAGGGTGCTCCATGTACGTAGCGGTACGGACTTTCGCGTCCGCTAGCTTCAAAGTCGAAGCGGGGAGGTTCCATGAAATCAGCCTCGGGTTCAGGCGCGAGAGAGGCTGGAGGCGAGGGCGAAGGCGCAGGAGGTGGAGGTAGCGGTGCTTCCTCTTTAGCGAGTAAAGCCGGCGATCGCTGGGGCGTGCGCGTGGGGGGACTGGGTGTCACAGGAGTCGTGTTTGCCATGCGTTCACGCTCCCGGTACATCTCGATGAGGGCTGCAGTCTTGCCAGGCTTGGTTTCAATCGTTGGACGCAGTCTCTCGCCCTGGGTGTCGATGAGACCGGTGAGCGTCAGAGATTCCTTCTTCGCTTTGGACCCATTTTCTGGATACTGACGATCGGGGAGCTGGAATTCGGGCATGTCAATGTTGAGAGAGGACAGCTCTGCAGGCTCGAAGTCGTCGTCGGTAGGTGAACGGAGGGAGGCGCCCGACTTCTCGTACGAAACCTCTGCGCTATCCTCAGAGTCGCGGGCGAGACGTTCTCGAGGGTCATCGTCCTCGCTCGTTCGGGGTGCTGCCGGCGGTCGGCGGTCGGGGTGGAGGTCAAAATAACCCATCCGTCTCCTGGTGATAGGGACCGGGGTGTGCTCCTCCTCGCTTTCATCGACGTCACTGTCAACAACCATCGGCGGTTCCTCACGGCTCTCCCCATGGCCCTCGCCAGGATCTGTCGCCGCGTATGCCAATTCTGTCTCCTCGTCAACTCCATCGCCAAGTGCGGATCGATGGGGCACGTTCATTGGTTCGATATCCGCTTCCTCGTCATCCGATAGAGGGTGGGCTCGGACACCAGCCAATACTTGGGCCACTTCCAGACTTGCAATCTCCGGATCAGTCTGTCCAACTTTAGGTGCCCGGCCACCTGCCTTGCGCAACTCCGCATCCTGCCCACCCATTCGTCGGCTGTGGTTAGCCACGAGTATGTCCACCCACGCATCATCCTTTGACCGCCGGCGCTCCTCCTTCGTAGTCGGACGACCATTCTTGCCGCTGTTCAGCTCGTCGTCGCTGTAGCTTGCAAGACGCGTCTCAAAATCGACGTTCTCATATTGCGAAGGTATCAGCCCGGATGTGCGGGAGGGGCTGAGTGGGAGGCCGGCGGGGAGCCGAAAACGAGACTTCGTTTTGCTGGCACCCGTAGGTGTTGAGGGTGAGGGTGCGCGTGCTTGGGTTGGGGTGTCTGCCCTTGGCGAGAGGAAAAGAGGCGGAGAAATAGGATTTAGGCGTTGGGACGCAGCGGTCGTATCGGCTGTCAGTGAAGAAGAACGGGGTGGTGCATCATTGGAGGCAGTTGCAGCCGTTTTCTTGACTGTGCCGCTGCGATCGAAGGAGATGATCTTCGTCGCGCTCTGATTGCTACGAAGAAGACCCTCAAACTCGACTTCGCGATACGTCGGACTCTTGGGCACGTGACCGACGACGTATGGACGACCATTGAGAGTCGCAGCAGGTTTCCATTGCTTCGCTTTGTTCGGGGAGAAGAAGGACGCTAGACGACGCTTGCTCTGCACGCCAGCGGATAACTGCTGCCGATACTCCAGAGGTACGAACTCTTCAAAGAGGAACAAAGTGGTCGAGATCCGAGGATCTTGTCCCCCAGAAGCCGTTGACTTTGCGACCGGGAGCGATTTGTATTCCACCTGGCGAGAGACAAGTCAAATTCATGTCGCATCCATCCATATACAGGACCAATCACTCACCAATGCCCAATTGCATTCCCTATCGACGTCTTCCTCTCTCTCCAGATCCATCCATCCACCTCCATATACAAGGTCGCAGAAAACATCGATAAACGACTCTTCGATTATCTCTTCCGTACCCATGACAGGCTCGGTATCCCAGCCGAATGGTGGCAGGGATTGCTGCGTCTTCTTCAGCTTGCGCTGAATCTCTGCTTGATCCTGTGGCCATGTCGATATCGTGTTCGCAACAGGGGTACTGAACTGCAACGTTGCATTGAGTGGGGCGTCCATACGCGAAAAACCAGAGCTAGAGAAGTCGTTCCACGAGAGCGTTGTTCGTTTTGCCGCGCGCGCCTAATGGATCCAGGAGGATGAGCGCGACGAGCTTGAGAAACGGATATGTAACACACCGTTCGTGCACCCTCCGTCAGGTCAAACTGCAACTTCTTCTCGTTCGAATCAAGCCCACCGAATCCCAACGCCTCAAACTCCCCCCATTTCAAGTCGGTTAAACTCCTAAATCGCTCCTCCCCTCCTATGGCACCTTTCCCGAGCCCGAAGTAGTCTTCACCAGATGAAGCCGAGGATGTTGAGGAAGAAGAGACACTATTCACAGTACCTGCGCCCAGCTGGGGGTGGAAATTCGGTGCAAGGTCCATGCGTTTCTTATAGTTGTCCGCATAGCGGGGAGGGAGCTTCAGCGTCGGCGGTGCAACACGCTCCCATTCCCGTGACCCAATCAGCCCCCCAGGCTGCCCACGGGCTGCCCAGCTTGACGCACTCTTCACGAGGTCAGGAGTGTACATGCGTACATTCCGACGCACGCTGACGACCCGCACAGTACGCGCTCCTCGCCGAGGCTTGAGGTGATCCTGCTTCTTTGTCCGTGTGGCCGGTTCTGGGAGCATAGCAGGATAACCGCGGATCCAATCCTTCAGACGGGTCGGCACTCCGAGGGAAGCCGCGCTACCTTGGCCACCGAAGCTGTTCGAAGACTCGTTGCTCGGTGCGTCTTGCCACCTGATGAATGCTAGCAGGAGGTGTTCCATCGCATTCGTTGCGCGGAGATAGTGGATGTATGTGTGGTGGAACGCGAGTGCAGCATGTCCGAGTCCGAAAAGGAGAGGTCCGAAAAGAGGGGAGAGTGTCGGCGGAGTGTGACCCGACGAGGCAGAGTGCGCCGTGAAGCGAGTCAACAGAGTCATAACGTTGAGGATGATGGATCGCAGAACCGGTTGCAAAGGTGCCAAGAAGGCGCCAAAGTATGTCGGAGGGTAGCCGCGGGCTGAAGAAGGTGTTAGCGTAACGCCAGCAAACCGACATGAAGGGACAGAGGGACGGAGAGTAACACGACATATATCCGCGACCAAGGAAGAAAGGAAAGAGAAGGATATGACAAGACGTACCGACTTCACTCTCGCTCCATTCCGCGTAACTCTCCCAAGGCACTAGTCCGCGCACAGCATGGCCGCCCATCACCCGAACAACCCTCGCGAGGCCCCATCTTAAACACATCCCGAGCTCGTGGGGACCAGCAAAACGGGTTTCGTCGCGCCACGCGCTCTCCGCGTCCGGCGCGGGAAATGGCACGCACGTCCGGAGAAAAGCCTGCACTAGGCGGCGCACACCCGAGGTGCTCACATCCAGCGCGAGGCTCGAGAAAATGAATGGCGTCGTGAGCCCACGGTTGCCCAGCTCTTCGGTCAGAACGCGCACGAGGCGATCGACCTCCTCAAGGCCCAGGATGACATGTCGCTGGAATGAGAGGTAGCCGTAGTCCTGTTCGCGCTCGCGCTCAGCGCCCTCTAATCGCCGTGGCGGGTCGAGGTTTAGCGGGAAAAAGCTGCCATCCGGGATTACAGGTTCCTCATCCTCGGTGACAGAGACAGTACCTTTGCCTTTGGGGGTGCTGACCGTCCGCGCACGGGCCTTGTCAGCCCGCTTGGCGTCCTTCTTGCTGGTGAGCGAGGCGACGCCTTTGTTTGATGTGCGGCTGGAGACCCGACCGAACTCGTCGGCATCTCCAGTGAGCTGCGCGACCTGCTGCTGCCTGTTGTTCGCTGTGGAGGTTGTGCGAGCGCGGGAGAATAGGCTGGGCATCGAGGGGGTCGACGAGGAGAAAGTCTGGCGAAAGAATCGACTGACGACCAGCTCGTGCCTAACGCTGCCCGGCGGTTGCCGGCCGCGGCTGTCGCTCTTTGTGTCCAACGCGCTCAGCGGCCTCAGCTTCCGGTACGCTTGTAACCCTACCGTGCTTGCGATCGTCTCCGCCGTCTTATAAGCCCCCTTTCACCCACCACGAGACAGGCATCCGTCGCTCAGCATCCAGAATGGTAGGCCCCTGTCGCTCTTTCTCCGCTTTCCGAGCCTAGCGGTCCTCATTCGACACCATCAACGGTCGGTGATTTTCTCAAAGAAATCTTTCAGACACTGCATGGGGTCTCTGCCATCCCTGCAGCAGAGCCCCGCCTCTCACTTGCACCAGCGCCGACGAGGTTCCCGATTCGTCCGGGCTTCAGAATATGTCGCGCCGTTTGCTTCATCTATCTGGCATCTGCAGACATTGTGGTTGAGGCGTAGGAGATCCCTCCGTGTCTTCAGAGCAGCTTAGTCGATAATACAAGAGCTGATATGGTGTTCGGATGTTCCGCAGAGTACAAGGCATCGTCTTGCCCGCTTCCGTACTTCGAGGAAATGCCCACTGTCGCCGGCTTTGACATGCTTCGCGGCCCCGCCCTCTATCTGATTTCTGACCTCACTGTCTTCAGCGAAGATCACAGATCATGGAAGCTGTCGCTCGCAATGTACGTCGTCTATATTTTCGGTAGCGCAGTCACGCATTGCATCAGATATCCGCACGATCTTTGCGGCAACGAGCTGTCTTTGCCTGGCCTTCATCTCGCCCGGCTCTACTTTCCTTTCAGTGTCACAGCGGGGCCTTGCGCGGTCATCTATATCTTTCTACTGGAGCGCATCTGGGCTTCCAGACCTTCGTTTTCCATCCCTCACTATCCCCTACATCAGCGCAACAATTGTCTTTGTCAGTGCGCCGATACACTTCGGTTCTAAAGCACAAGCATGGGACCAAGTTTGACTTTGATGAACCGGACTCATAGCATTCTGGAGCCAGTTGTGTCTGACAATTACAAGGCCTACATGTCGAGCACCTGTCTTGACGAATCAGGGTCTCCTTTGATGCATGCATACAGGCAGTGCGGACTGGCGGGAACCTGAGGCCTGACTGTGCGGCATCTGACATCTTGGGTCCAGCTGCCATCCTACCATACCATTCTTCCCGCCTATTGCTGCCAGTCCTTTCATCATATTTTTTGTCTGCATAGTATATATACAGAGTACTAGCCCCTGGCTGCTGTCGCATTTTTTCCCAGCGCACCGGCATTGCCCTTCTGGTTTGTTTGTGTAGATTAATCTCAGCATTTCTGCAATTTAATCAATGCAATTTTCTTGCTACGTTCAAACTTAACCCCGGTCCTAGTCTAAACATCGAATTATGTGACACGTGGACTTGACGTAGACTGACGCGTCTCGCTGCGCGTCAATTCCATACCGCTCACTCACGATCAGACTGTCGAACTTCGACCACGGCAACGTTCCCTGAATGATCATGACCTCCTAGCCGATTGACAGAGGCACAACCATTCTCCATCCGACTTCAAAAGCACACCGTCACTTCCTACCTTCAAATACGAGCTCCAATGGCGGACGTTGGACAGTCAACAATGTCACCGACAGGCTCCCCCGTCCCCTCTTCCTCTGCCCTTCTTTCTTATCCAGCCCCAGATGCGGGGCCCTCCAGAGCTTCATCCAGCTTATTCCAACCTCGTCAGCGCGAGCTCCTCAAAGACCGGCTGTACGTAGGCAACCTACACCCGACCGTCGATGAGTGCGTCTGGCTCGTCTGAGGTCTGAGTTGCCTTCTCACCATCATCCCTATTTACCTACCACTTGTCAGACACATACTCATACAAGTGTTCTCTAAATATGGGAAACTCGCACATCTAGACTTTCTCTTCCATAAGTCGGGCCCCATGAAAGGCAAGCCTCGTGGCTTCGCATTTATTGAGTACTCCGATCAGACTGTGAGTCGCATCACCGTCTATCCCGCACCAAATTTCTTTACTCACCCCGGGTCTCTCTATGTGCACGGATATTCCAACCGCACGTTATGCAACATTCATGGTGTCCCGTCGCTGTACAGACCCGGGGTTTGACGTCCGTGCAACAAGAGAGCCATCGCTGACACTCTGAATGGTTTGATGCAGGATGCAGAGAAGGCATTAGCGTCGGCGAATGGTAAACTTCTTCGAGGGAGACGCCTTGTCGTCACGTTTGCCCACCAAGCGCCGCTCGACCAAGCTGGCTCATCTATTCATCGGCGGAGCGTCAACGAGGCTGGACGTCCGACCGCGCTCAGCATGCTTAAGAGCGTGAATGGGAAGGATCGGTGAGTTGCTGTTGGCGCGAAATCCAACCACTGATGTCTTATTCTTGACGGCAGTACGAAGGATAAGATCGCGCAAATGGAAGCAAAGCTGAGACAGCTTGAACAGTCCCCTGAGTCGTCTACCCGACCTTATCCCCATACCCCCATATCTCACCCACCGACATCCCCATCCCGGCGTTCTCTGCAGCCGACAACACATCCATCACTTCCGTCCCGACCGGTAACAACTCCCGCGCCCTCGCCTGCGTTAGCACAACCCCAGCCACCTGCCGTCCGGCCGAGAGCGAACGCACCTTCGTCATCGTCGGCGTCTCCCTTTTTACATGAATCGCCAGTTGCGCCGCCTCTGGAATTAAGTCTAACGGTCGGCACGGCACCGTCGCGGAAGGTGACGGGTGCGAATCTGAAAGGCGTCAAGATTATGAAGAAGAGAAAGGATGGCGCTTCGCGTGGGGGTGAAGTGGAAGGAACATGACTGCACACGGGTTTACAATACCACCATTCACTTTGTCCCCTGAGACTGGTTCTCGTGGGCTTGTGAACTCAGTACCTGCGTATGAGTATGCGACTACTATGTTGTACGACATACCGGTGATCTCCCCATCGAAGGAATATGATTCTCGGCACAGGCTGAGACCATACAGCTACAGAAGCTGAGCGCTAGCTGAGCAAGACAATCATCGTGACCCTGCAGTAGTTTGAACCGGGTTGACGATCCGGGGATATCGCGGATCCTTCTCATGGCCGGTTTGGTTTGGTTCTCATGGTCAGTTTCGAAGCTACAACTTCCTGCAAACGATGAAAGGGGCTGCTGCTTGGCTGCTGCAGAAGCTCTTCCGCGGACACACGGACGCCCCCAGAGTCGGGTAAACGTTCAGTAGCAACATTTGGCATCCACTACAGTGCTGCACGTGACACAAGGCGGAAACGAAGTCAGGACTTTCGGGACTTGTACGGTCCTGACAAGGTACCTGGTAGGTTGCATGTTGCAGACATGATCCGGCAGTCACTTGCACAGACGCCATAGCTTTCCATGGATATATATAATCCGGGCATTCCACTCTACTTTTCTCTACCTCTCCCCCCGATGGAACACCACCACCCAGATAGCACGTCCTTCGTTCCCCCCGCTGCCGCCGCCACCTCCATCCCCCTCGACCACGTCCCGCCACTCTACAATGGCCGCACTGCTGCTCTATCCCTCCACATCGTCATCGTCGGATGCGGCCTCGGGGGGCTCGCCGCTGCGTACACCATCGCTCAAGCAGGTCACCGTGTCACACTCCTGGAGGCCGCACTCGCTCTAGGGGACGTCGGCGCTGGCATCCAAGTCTCGCCCAACGCGACGCGATTGCTCCTTCGCTGGGGTCTAGGGTCCGCGCTCGCCGCGACCGCGGTGGCGCCCGAAGCTATCGTGTTCAGGCGTTACGATACCGGAGAACGAGTGGGTTACACGCGTTGGGGCGCGACGATGGAGTCCGACTACGGCGCGCCGTATTACCATGTGCATAGGTCTGACTACCACGCCATGCTTCTACGTGTCGCTACATCTTTGCCTAACGTCAAGATACGCCTCGGCGCCAAGGTCGTAGGGGTGCAGCCGGACCCTGAAGCTGACGGTGGACCGAGCGTGACGTTAGAATGCGGTGAGGTGCTCAGGGGAGACCTAGTTATCGGGGCGGACGGTGTGAAGAGCCGACTGCAGGCGGTTGTGACGGGACGAGAGTCTGCGCCCGAGGCAACTGGTGACGCGGCGTACAGAGCAGTGGTGCCTACGGAACTGATGCTGAAGGATCCTGAACTCAGACCGTTTGTGGAGACACCGGAGATGACGGGTTGGATGGCACCTGGACGGCATTTGATGGCTTACTGCATCGTACGTTGTTTTTGCTTCCCGCGCGGCGCTGGTATTCTGACCGCGGTTGTAGAGAGCGAAAAGAGAATTCAACCTTGTTCTGCTCCACCCTGACGATGGTTCCGTCGAGTCGTGGACCGCGGACGGAAGCGCAGAGAAGATGCGTGCCGACTTTGCGGATTTCGAGCCACGGTGAGCTATGTTCGAGAGTACGTCAGGGCCAGGCTAAGACCGCCGACATGTTCAGGGTGCAAAAGCTACTGTCGATGGTGAACTCGACGCTGAAATGGCGGCTGATGGACCGCCAGGCGCTGCCGACGTGGATTCACGCCAAAGGCCGCATCGTCCTGCTCGGCGACGCGTGCCACCCAATGCTGGTGCGTCCTGACGTCATCACTCCCGACATCACTTCTCAACGGCCCTTAGCCGTACCGTGCACAAGGCGCAGCAATGGCCATCGAGGACGCCGCTGTCCTGGGTGCTCTGCTCTCCCGCCTCTCCTGCCTCGACCAGCTACCGATCCTCCTCAAGGCTTATCAGGACTTACGGTACGTCGTGCGCGTCAGATTCGTAGCTTTGACATTTTGCCATATGTTCCGTGACATCCTCGCCACTTGGAGATGTCTTCTTGCTTCGGCTCAACTTCACACGTGACGTTACGGTGTCAGACACTGACATACATCCGTCCCTAGGTATGAGCGCACCTCCGACACACAGCGCTCTTCTCGCCTCAATCAGCATATCTTCCACCTCCCGGATGGCCCGGAACAGCGCGCCCGAGATGAGGCCATGCGCCGGGCGATGGAGCAGGAGCTTACTACGCAATCAGCATCGTCTTCGCCGCGGCAATTAAATGCAGATGAAGGTAACCCGAATCAGTGGGCTGATCGCTCAAAGAGCATTATCCAATTTGGCTATGATGCGGATGATGCCGTGGAGCGGTGGTGGGAGAGTGGTGGACGGGAGCTTGTGGACAGCGCCAGTGTGACCCTGGTGAAGGGGAAACTGTGATCCTCAGCAAGCATGGCTGGACCGTGACGCCATTTTATTCTATGTATCCTGTATTATATGCACTGGAACAATTCTATAGCGACCGGAGGACGTACTATTCAATACGCTCCACGTACAGCTCGCTCCATCGATTCGGAGTAGGTGCGTAATGATGCTATAGGGCTTCGAACACCAAGTGACCTTGCAACTGTCCAGCAAAGATCGTAAACTCAATCCTACGTCCGCGATGATATCTGTCCCCTTTCGTGGGTGCCCCATGCATGCCGTATCAAATGTCTCATGTAGCTACGCCAGATTTGCCACTTGCTGAGACAAAGACTTCAGGATGAACCTGAATGGAGCCCAACGAAGAACTTTGGGGGCCTTAGACGTCTCGTGATAGTGATACTTGCCTGTTGCTTGCCCACTGTCTGTCAGAGTACGATACTTAGAGTACGGTTGTCACGCGTGAGCCAGCAGTCACGGTCCGTGACGTACGTTACATACGCGTCGCAGACGCGTCTTCC